>JBAMYA010041999.1:0-14966 GCA_037176975.1 Arrhamphus sclerolepis | reverse complement strand
TTATATTATATTATATTATATTATATTATATTATATTATATTATATTATATTATATTATATTATATTATATTATTAATGGGGCAACACGGTGGCTTGGTGGTCAGCACCGTTGCCCCTGGTTCCAGCCTCCACAGAGGCCTTTCTGTGTGGAGTTTGCATGTTCTCTCCGTGCTTGCGTGGGTTCTCACAGGATTTTCCGGCTTCCTCCCACAGTCCAAAGACATGCTCCTTAAGTTAATTGGTGTTCATAAATTGTCCCCAGGTGTGAGTGGGAACGGTTGTATGTCTGCATGTGGCCCTGCGATGGACTGGTGACCTGTCCAGGGACCCCTGCCTTTCGCCTGAAGAGAGCTGGGATGGGCTCCAGCAGACCCCCGTGACCCTGTACAGGAAATAATGGGTATAGATAATGGATGGATGGATGGTATTATTAATGGAGTTGCTTCTGTGGTCCCTCTCTCTTCAGCAGGTGAGACGCACCTGCGTCGCAGTGGCACGGACATCATTCCAAAGGCTCGGATGAAGACTCTGAAGATGACGGTGGTCATCGTGCTCTCCTTCGTGGTGTGCTGGACTCCATACTACCTGCTGGGGATCTGGTACTGGTTTCAACCTGACATGCTGCAGGTCACGCCTGAATACGTCCACCACGCCCTCTTCTTGTTCGGGAACCTAAACACCTGCTGCGACCCCGTCATCTACGGCTTCTACACACCATCCTTCCGTGCCGACCTTGCAGCCTGCTGCCGCCGTAGCAGGAACAACACCTCCCCACGGTCCCTGGACCGCCTGTCCGTAGGACACGGTCCTCACAGTGAGGAACATGAACCGTCACAGGCCAACAACCAGACCACCAGAGACCCACACTGACCAATAAGAGGAGATGACACACCACCCAATCAGATAGCAAGAGCACACTGTTAGCTGCAGTTGTTGATGTTGTTTCATATATAAAGTTCAGGGGCCTCACTTATAAAACCTGTTACACAAGAAAACGTTGCGTGAAGCACGGTGAAATTTACAGTTACAACATTACTCCGTGAAGAATCTCTGCATCGAAAAGTTCCCCATTTTCCGAAACCGTGGGATCACACGTGTAATCGTGTGTAATGCTCCTTCAAGGTTTTCTTGACTGCATTGTACTGACTTCTGATGGTGACACCAAACATCACATGGATAAAGAACTCTGCATAGCGCACAGCCTGGGGTATTTCACCACAGAGCACATGCTCCATAATGATGTCACACGACTTTTAAGACAGCGATAAGATCCACTTCTTAACAAGTTTTTTAAAATGTGTTTGACACATTTTAAAAAAAGAAATTCTGGTAAACTCTGAAATTCTGGTTAACCATTCGGTGCCTCAGGAGGGGGAAGCAGGGCCCCGCCAACCCTGCTTACAGGCTGAGGGCGCTCCCTTAGAGATAGGGTGAGGAGCTCTGTCACCCGGGAGGAGCTTGGAGCCGCTGCTCCTCCACATCAAGAGGAGCCAGCTGAGGTGGTTCGGGCATCTATATCGGATGCCCCCTGGACGCCTCCCTCGGGAGGTGTTCCAGGCATGTCCCACTAGGAGAAGACCCAGAGGAAGACCCAGGACACCCTGGGGCGACTATGTCGCTCTGCTGGCCTGGGAACACCTTAGGATCCTCCTGGAAGAGCTGGAGGAGGTGCCTGGGTAGAGGGATGTCTGGATGTTCCTGCTCATGCTGCTGCCCCTACGACCCAGTTCCGGATGAGCAGAAGGATGGATGGATGTTTGACACATCAGACATAACACCGTACTAATTACTCAATACTGTTCTAACTTCTTAAAATTCTTCAGCTGTTTCTCTCTGATTTTCAAGAACAGCATTCCTCAGCATCCATCCTCCTCCAGACCTCCATCCTCTTGGGGCGTGGTTGTGTGGTGTCCATGGTTACCACTGTCGACCAATAACATTAATCAGCTGCCTCATTTAAATACACATTGACATTCAGGAGCTTTGCATCGACCATTTATGGATGAATGTGGGTGTGTAGAGGGCAGGACAGGAGGCGGAGCCTTGTAGCAAAAATTAAGGTTCAGCTGTGACCTATGAAGGAAACTGCTGCTGGTGTGCGTACGTAGGGTTTTGTAAATCGGGATTTTTTTTTTTTTGCCGCAGAGCATTTTCAGCTTTTGTCCATATGCACACTTCCCATGCAACGTTTTATAAATGAGGCCCTTGGTGTTTCTGTGGTGGAGGTGATTTTATTTCTGGATGTTCTTGATAAATCTGAGACTTACAATAAAAGTGTTTACCTGAGTCTGTATCACCTGGTCATTAATGAGTCTGGATCACCTGGTCATCAGTGAGTCTGGATCACCTGGTCATCAGTGGATCTGGATCACCTGGTCAGTAATGAGTCTGAAACACCTGGTTAGTAATGAGCCTGGATCACCTGGTCATGAAAGAGCCTGGATCACCTGGTCATTAATGAGCCTGGATCACCTGGTCATTAAAGAGCACCTGATCATTAATGATCCTGGTTTACCTGGTCATTAATGAGCCTGGATCACCTGGTCTGAATCAACTGGATCCAGGTTCATCCTGCATCACCGGTGATGCTTGATCAGCTGGTCATTAAAGAGCCTGGATCACCTGGTCATTAATGATGCTTGATCACCTGGTCATTAGTGATCCTGAATCACCTGGTCATTAATGATGCTTGATTACATGGTGGATCACCTGGCCATTTATGATGCTTGATCACCTGGTCATTAATGATCCTGGATCACCTGATCATTAATGAGCCTGGTTTACCTGGTCAGAAATGAGCCTGGATCACCTGGTCATTAATGAGTCTGGATCACCTGGTCATTAAAGAGCCTGGATCACCTGGTCATTAATGAGTCTGGATCACCTGGTCATTAGTGATCCTGGATCACCTGGTCATTAATGAGTATGGTTCACCTGGTCAGAAATGAGCCTGGATCACCTGGTCATTAATGAGCCTGGATCACCTGGTCATAAAAGAGCACCTGGTCATTAATGAGCCTGGTTTACCTGGTCATTAATGAGCCTGGATCACCTGGTCTGAATCAACTGGATCCAGGTTCATCCTGGATCACCTGGTCATTAATGATTCGTGATCATTTAGTCATTAATGATCCTGGATCACCTGGTCATTAATGAGTCTGGATCACCTGGTCATTACAGAGCCTGGATCACCTGGTCATTAATGATGCTTGATCACCTGGTCATTAGTGATCCTGGATCACCTGGTCATTAATGAGTCTGGCTCACCTGGTCATTACAGAGCCTGGATCACCTGGCCATTTATGATGCTTGATCACCTGGTCATTAATGATCCTGGATCACCTGATCATTCATGAGCCTGGTTTACCTGGTCAGAAATGAGCCTGGATCACCTGGTCATTAATGAGTCTGGATAACCTGGTCATAAAAGCACCTGGATCACCTGGTCATTAACGATGCTTGATCACCTGGTCATTAATGAGTCTGGATCACCTGGTCATTAATGAGTCTGGATCACCTGGTCATTAAAGAGCCTGGATCACCTGGTCTGAATCAACTGGATCTAGGCTCATCCTGGATCACGTGGTCATTAATGATCCTGGATCACCTGGTCATTAATGAGCCTGGTTCACCGGGTCAGAAATGATCCTGGATCACCTGGTCATTAATGATGCTTGATCACCTGGTCATTAAAGAGCCTGGATCACCTGGTCATGAATGATCCTGAATCACGTGGTCATTAATGAGCCTGGTTCACCGGGTCAGAAATGAGTCTGGATCACCTGGTCATAAATGAGCCTGGATCACCTGGTCATGAATGATCCTGGATCACCTGGTCATTAATGAGCCTGGATTGCCTGGTCATTAATGAGCCTGGATCACCTGGTCAGAAATGAGCCTGGATCACCTGGTCATTAATGATTCTTGATCACCTGGTCAGAAATGAGCCTGGATTACTTGGTCATTAATGATCCTGGATCACCTTGTCATTAATGAGCCTGGATCACCTGGTCATTAATGAGCCTGGTTCACTTGGTCAGAAATGAGTCTGGATCACCTGGTCAGAAATGAGCCTGGATTATCTGGTCATTAATGAGTCTGGATCACCTGGTCAGAAATGAGCCTGCATCACCTGGTCATTAATGAGTCTGGATCACCTGGTCATTAATGAGTCGGGATCAACTGGTCATTAATCAGTCTGGATTAGCTGGTCAGAAATGAGTCTGGATTACCTGGTTCATAATGAATCTGGATCACCTGGTCAGAAATAAGCCTGGATTACCTGGTTCATAATGAATCTGGATCACCTGGTCAGAAATGAGCCTGGATCAACTGGTCATTAATCAGTTTGGGTCACCTGGTCATTAATGAGCCAGACTCATTTCAGACTCAGGTGTCGTCTCTGAAGCAACTAAAAGTGGAGACATGTAGAGTAACACAATGTGTCGACTCAAAGAGAGGAACCGTGACATCTTTCGCATCATTCATCTGCCAAACCTGTGTGGGAAGAGTGCAGCAAAGGAACCTGATGTTCCCTCTGATCACGTCCTCTGTGAAATCTGTTACTTTTTTGAACACAGGTTAGTGGTTCGTTGTTTGGTCCTTGATTCAGTTTCTTCATCCTGTCATAGAGGATAGGATGAAGAAACTGAATTTATAAAACTGATTTAAGTATTGAGTAAGTAATTTAATGAAATCTGTGGAAAAATGTCTCAACATTAAGATACCTGCAGTGAAAAGGAGACAATGAACTGAAAGTAAAATAAATATATGAATAAAATGAAAGAAAAGAAAATACATGCATTTTCCATAATTCTTCACACATGTATAGACAAATAAGATTCTAAAATATTTATATTAATGTTTTCCAGTTCAAAGAGGGGGACAGAGCTCATGGACTTCCAGCTGTTTTCTGCGGTTGATGAACATAAAGATTCTCAAACACTGTCCAACAAAACGGGTTTCTTTGGAGAAAGTTGTTTCAAGGACCTTGGACCAGTACCCAGCCTTGATCAGCTACTTCAGAAATCACCCAGATGGAGAAACATCAGGGCGTGTGAAGAGAATCTTGGATCACCTGAACAAGCCTCTCACTAAACTCACGTTCTTGTTCCTGAATTACATCCAACCTTTGCTGAATGAGTCGTGAAACAGTCATCCAAGCTGACAGCACTAAGGTTGGATTCCTCCATCCTGAAATGAATTGTCTTTTCAAAAGACTGCTTTTTGGGGAAGTCATGTGAGACCACCAAACAAGATGGCCACCTAGAGCAGCCCTCCCATCTAACCACTCACTTTCCCCTGAATTTTTGTTGGAGTTAGTCTTTACTCTCTACTGCACAACTGGCATATAAGTAACTTGTGGATTACTGGAGCTGTATCTGACAAGCGAGCTGCAAAATGTCATCTCAAAATCCTAAAAAGAGGCGGCTAACACTCGTAGCAATGTTCAAGCTAATGCCACCGCAGACACTACAGATTCGCTTCGCCCAGCCCACCAGTGGCCATGACTGTTATCACGGAGCTGCAGTCTACTCTGGAGGAGTCTATGCAGGAGATGGTTCCATGCGGCCTACTGCAGGATTTACAAGTGGATGTATCGGTGATGAAAGATACCCAGACCAAAATGGAGATGGCATTGCAGGACATGGAGAATAGGGACAGATGTATCAATCTTTACCGAGCAGGTGTGGAAGAGCATGCAGAAAATGGAAAACTGAGGGAGCTGGCGAGAACCATTATATTAGAGGCATTAGGCATTAATCTGTTGAGACGGAGCTACAGCAGGCGCACCACTCCCCAGGTCCACTACCAGAAAAAGGGAAACCTCCGAGGCTGCTGATTGTACACTTTCAAAGTTATTTGAAGGAGGAGAGTGTGCTTGTCGCTGCAAAACAACAATAAAGAGACAAGAGAGCAATGGTGTGGAATGGCTGCAAGATTTCCATTTTTCCTGACATGACCAGAGAGGTGGGATGGAAAGGAGGAGAAGGTTCATGGAAGTCAAGAAGAAACTTTATGACCTGAACATCAGGTTCACGTTGGCCTACTCTGCTACGCCTCGTTTCATGTGGAATGAAGAAAAGAAAAGTTTTGAGGATTCCCGTAAAGCGATGAAGTTAATTTCAAGCCAGGACTCACGTGAAGACACCTATTTCATAAGGGAACTAAGAAGAACTGGTTTTGCACAACTACTGCGGCCAATCATTGTTGCCATCTTCCATCAGTACACAAGTAATAGAATATGATTGCAAATTTCTCAAATGGAAATGTAACACATATTCATTTAGATTCAGCAGCACTTTGATTGAAATTAAACATAAACATACACATAAACATGAAACATACACAATGAATACACAGATGCTCTTCTGTGTCATGACGATGAGTTACAGGGAGGCATATTGCAGCGCAGTGAAAGGGAAACCCCCGATCTTTACACAGCAGACGGTAATTTTTCACTCTAGGCTGCAGGTCAATGATCAGCTTTGTAGTGGTGCTGTTGGACTTGTGGCTTGGACACTCCTGGTCACTCGGGTGAAGAGAGGGTCGGAGCTGTCACCTGATCACCACCTGGTGGTGAGTTGGTTCAGACGGTGGGGGACGATGCCGGTCAGACCTGGAAGGCCCAAACGTTCTGTGAGGGTCTGCTGGGAACATCTGGCAGAATCCCTTGTCAGAAGGAGCTTTAACTCCCATCTCCAGCAGTACTTCAACCATGTCCTAAGGGAAGTGGGGGACACTGAGTCTGAATGGGCTCTGTTCTGTCCCTCTATTGTCAAAGCAGCTGACTGGAGCTGTGTCTGTATGGTTGTCGGTGCCTGTCGTGGTGGAAATCCCAGAACTTGCTGTTGGACATCAGCAGTGAGGGATGCCATCAAGCTGAAGAAGGAGTCCTATCAGGTCTTTCTGGCCTGTAGGACTCCAGAGGCAGCTGACAGGTATCAGCGGCTTCAGCAGCTGCTGAGGCAAAAACTCGAGCATGGGGGGAGTTTGGAGAGACCATGGAGAACGACTTCTGAACGGTTTCGAAGAGATTCTGGTCCAGCGTCTCAGGAGCAGTGTCTCATCAACACTGTGGACAGTGGGGGTGGAGAACTGCTGACTTCGACTTGGGACGTTGTGGATCTATGGAGGGAATACTTCGAAGACCTCCTCAATCCTGGCAACACGTCTTCCGATGAGGAAGCAGAGTCTGGGGTCTTGGGGGTGGGCTCTCTTGTCTCTGGGTCTGAGGTCACCGGGGTAGTTCAGAAGCTGTATGGTGGCAGGGGTTCAGGGGTGGATGAGATCCTCCCAGAGTTCCTCAAGGCTCTGGATGATGTGGGGCTGTCTTGGTTAACATGTCTCTGCAGCATCAACGTCATCGCCATGGACGTCAGGGACAGTACCCCTGGACTGGTAGACTGGGGTGGTGGTCACCTTCTTTAAAAAGGGGGACCAGAGGATGTGTTCCAACTACAGGGAGATCACACTCCTCAGCCTCCCTGGAAGGTCTATTCAGGGGTCCTGGAGAGGAGGGTCCATCTGATAGTCGAATCTTGGATTGAGGAGGAGCAGTGTGGTTTTCGTCCAAGTTGTGGAACTGTGGACTGGAAAATGAAGACTGGAACCTGCATGTCCTTGTCCTCCAGGTGAGTGGGGACTGGAACCTGCCTGTCCTTGTCCTCCAGGTGAGTGGGGACTGGAACCTGCATGTCCTTGTCCTCCAAAAAAAGTGAAAACTGGAACATGCATGTCCTTGTCCTCCAGGTGAGTGAGGACTGGAACCTGTGTGTCCTTGTCCTCCAGGTGAGAGAAGACTGGAACCTGTGTGTCTTTGTCCTCCAGGTGAGTGAGGGTTGTATGTATCAGAGGTATACCAGATGTTTCTCCACAGCAGCTGATGCTGGTGGAGAGTTTTGTTGCTTCCTACTGTTCACATCTGGTCAAGAGGACATCAGACCAGTGATCTTACAGTCAGGTCCAGTCTGTGTCTCCAGGATCTAGTTTACTGATTACTGGAAGATGAGTGATCACGAGCAGGTCCCAGCTCTGTGATCAATCATGATCGATCAGCAGTGACAACATGATCTTCTCGTGGACCCTTTACTCAGGCTGATGGACATGGACCCTTTAACAAAGACTCGTTGACAGACAGTCTCTGATTAGCTGTGTGAATAGCCCAGATAAACATTACACTTGTAGGTGCAGCAAAGTGACAATAAAGTCAAACAACAAGGGTTTTCTACTTGAGTCAGGTTTATTTGGTTTTTAGTTTCAGAACAGAAGGAAGAACCGAAACATTTCACCAAACAGAAAACATCAGCTGCTGACTCCTGTTGGCATTAAAAGCAGTTTAAAGCTTTGGGTGCTTTCATTTCAACAACATCAATTTTTTTCTAGAGAACATTAAAGCGTGATTTCTCATTGGTTCTAGCATCATCTCTAGTTTCTATAGATTCATCATCTTATTTATCTGTTAAACTTCTACCTACGCTTTCTCATCATTAAACTACAGATAAAAAGAAAAACAGTAATAATTATCAGAAAGAATTGGAAAAATTTTGGCAGAATTTCGTCTTCAATGGAACCACAAACAAACAAAGTAAAGTTCTAGAAAAAGAACAGCCAACACGTCAACTGCTTCTTCTGTTCCAGACTTTTACAGGCACTCGGTTCACTTTAGAGCAGAGATGAAGGCAGCAAGGAACTTTGACCAGACTGGAACCCTGACCCTGAGTACTGCAGGTAGGCGGGGAAAAAGGAGGGAGGCGGGCTAACCAAATACAGCCAACAAATCAGATTCAGACAAACTGGATGTGAACTGGGAGTGGAAGCAGTTTGATGTTCAGACAGTAAACCTGTGAACCCAACGTGAACAACATGACGGCACCTGAAACTGGTAACCAGACATGAACCAGGAGAGCACTTGAAAAGGTTAACGGACACATGAAGTTATTAACCAACACCTGAGTTGATAAACGAAAATCTGAAGAGGTAAACGGGCACCTGAAGAGGTAAATGGACACTTGAAGAGGTAAACGGACCCCTGGGGCCTGTTTCACAAAGTAGGTTCAACAACTCGGAGTTTCCACATAACCCGCTTTGTGAAACAGACCCCTCGAGAGATAAACGGACACCTGAAGTCAGGAATTACGAAGTCTTCACCAGACTTGATGAGGTTCATGGACCCTTTAGTGAGACAAATGTTTCCAGTCACATTTCCAGCAGTGTCTGAACACAAGCAGACCGGGTTGGGAGGGGTTGGAAAGGGTTTGGGGAATTTACTCCCCCCCGCCCTTTTCCCACACACACACACACACACAGTCCTCAGGGTGTGGGGTCGGCAGTACTAGAGACGTTCACACACAGAGATGAAACATCTCACAACATATGAAAATATAAATTCTTTCATTAATTTGGAACATTTACGGAACAAGTTCATCTGGAATACATTACACTGTAACACGCTAATCTGGAACTCTATAATCTGGAAAACATTAATCTGTAACATGCTAACCTGGAAAGCGTTAATCTGGAAGACACTGATCTGGACCACATTGACCTGGAGCGCGTTAATCTGGAATGCATTAAACTGTAGCATGTTAATCTGGAATATATTAAACTGTAACATACTAACCTGGAACGCGTTAATCTGGAATGCATTAAACTATAGCATGTTAATTTGGAATGCATTAAACTGTAACATGTTAATTTGGAATTCATTAAACTGTAAAATGTTAATCTGGAATGCCTTAAACTATAGCATGTTAATTTGGAATGTAATAAACTGTAACACGTTAATCTGGAATTTGTTCATCTGGAACTCAATCATCTGGAAAACAATGTGTAACATGCTAACCTGGAATGCGTTAATCTGGAACACATTAATCTGGAACATGTTAATCTGGAATGCATTAAATTGCAGCATGTTAATTTGTAATGTATTAAACTGTAACACGTTAATCTGGAATTTGTTCATCTGGAACACAATAATCTAGAAAACATTAATATGTAACATGCTAAACTGGAATGCGTTCATCTGAAACACATTAATCTGGAATGCGTTAATCTGGAACACAAATGGCGAGAACTTCTTTTGGTTTAGTTTGTTCTTCGACTCCGGACAGGAAGCAGAAAACAAACAGGAAATGCTTGAGGCGACTTCTTTGGACCTGGTTCCACTTGTTTTATAATATTTGGCTGAAGGTCAACAGAAAGACGTGTGCTGTTCACCTTTGATATGACATCACAGATGACATCATCATCTCAGACACAACATCATAAGTAATGGCCAATGAGGCTGTGCAGGGCAGGAAGTGGCCTGCCTCGCCAAAATAAAACATCAAGATTTCATATAAGCTGAGAACACAAATGGCAACACATCACACACAGAGATGTCCCAGATGTCACCCAGGAAGTCGTCTGACAGGAAAATGTCCTAAATGAAGACGTCCTGCGAGAAGACTTCCCGGATGAAGACGTCCCCCAGGAAGATGTGTAGCAGGAAGTCATCCACCAGGAAGATGTCCTGGATGGGATGAAGATGTCCCCCAGGAAGATGTCCTGCAGAAAGTCATCCCCCAGGAAACGTCCCAGATGAAGATGACCCACACAGCTATGTCCTGCATATGGAGACATCCTGGGCATCCCCGGTCAACCTGTAGGTTTCTGGAGGAACCTGTAAAAAAAACATCATCTTTCTCTTCAGTTAGCTTCTGTTCGAGGACAAACAGGATGGATATTGTCAGAGAAGAACATTCAGGCGATCTTCAGGTGGAGGCAGAACAGGAAGTAATGGGTTGGCACAGAGAAAGTTCTAGTTCTGAGGTAGGTTTTCTCTCTCAGCAGCAGGAGGCTGATGAACACCTGTCTCAGGCGTCCAGCTGAGGTAGATCTCTTTGGAAGTGGAGTTGAGGTTGGGGGTTGAGGTTGGGGGTTTGGGTTGGAGGTTCAGGTGCTCCAGCAAAGGGTCTCCTTCCTCTACGGCCAGAACCTCCAGATTGTAGCCAAGCAGAGCAATAATTCATCCTCTGCTGCCACCTGCTGACCAGACATTTGGACAGGTTTGGTTCTGGACCTCAGAGGACCAGCTTGTGGATAGGTGAGATAGACATCTGATGGTCTGTCAGGAGGTGATGGCGAACTGTCAGGAGAGGGAGGACACCTCAGGCTGGAGTCTGGGGATAGGAGTGGGTTTTAGGGTGGCCCTGAAATCTTTATCCTGTCCCTGTGCTGGTCCCAGCAGGGGGAGTTGGGTCAACCATGAGTATCACTGGAGGAGGGGTGGAGTTATATCTCTGTAGGAGAAGCAAATGACAGGAAGGTTACAATAAATCAATCAATATATACACCTGTCTGAGCTTCTCATTCTCAGGTGTGAGCGTTACCTGAATCCTTCATTCTCAGGTGTGAGTGTTACCTGTCTGAGCTCGATGCTCTCATGTGTTTGATCTTTCGGATCTCTGACACCATTTAGGGTAGGTGGATCTTCCCAGCTCACTGACTTCCTGCAGAATAAGCTGAAGACAAATGAAGGTTGAAGTCAGACCAGGAAGAAGATGATGATGGTGAAGATGATGAAGATTAAGATGATCCAGGTCTGAACATCTTTATTGCATCTAATAAGGTGAATTGATTAGCTTCATGTGGTTACAAGGATAAATACAGCTGAGTATCACCTGCATAGCAGTGAAAATTGATGCTGTGCTTCCTAATGATTTCTCCTAAAGGAAGGATGTATAAAGAGAAAAGTGTGAGTCCAAGACCAGAACCCTGTGGTACTCCACAGCTGACCCTCGTATGACTGGAACAGCCATTATTTACATGGACAAACTGAAACCAACATAATGCAGTTCCTCGAATTCCAAGAACCTGCTCTAATCTATTCAGAAGAATCTGGTGGTTGATGGTGTCAAATGCTGCCTTTGAGAAGACGAAAAAGAAGATGATGATGATGATAGTGATGTTGATGATGATGAAGACTACGATGAAGATGATGATGATGTCACCTGCGTCTGAAACCCAGAAGGATGAACAGCAGAAAGCAGAGGATGCAGGCCAGACCACTGTGAACTCCCACCAGCAGAGTGGACATGGATCCATCAGACTGATCACACTGACAGCTGGGAACATCTGGAGGAGAAGAGACTGGTTAGGCTGGTTAGACTGGTAGACTAGTTAAGCTGGTTAGGCTGGTGAGATCTGTAGTTATACTGGTTAGACTGTGTTAGGAGTTACAATATATAATATAGCCGCAAGCGGCGAAAATCGGACCCGAGCCTTCCCAAAGCCATCGGTGCAGATGTGTCCATGCCACTTTGATTAATGTTGCCCTTCTTGACATTAATAACAGCACTGTGCAAATAAATTCTACTATTGTTGTCAAGGGAGACTTCAGTGATGACATCTTTAACCCCTTTAAACCCACCGTCCATTGGAATGAACATGACATATTTCCATTAGCCTGCTTCTTTTTCTGGTGCTGCAACAACCTCAAATTTGGGACCTTTAACATATTAGAAAAGTTTCCAATTGTTTTCTTTCTGTGAACCAATAAATATTCTTTAGTTAGATGATGTCAGGGGGGGGTCCTTTCACACCTCAAATGGTTGCTCTCTGGCTGAAGTTGCTACTTTATAATTGAAACCTTTAAGTTTTAAAACAAAAATATTTGTATTAAATCAAGGCTTCTTCAGCACAAACGTATTATCAAAAACATTTTTTACCAGGGGGAAAACTTTTCCAATATTTTAAAGGCCTGAAAAATGCGATCATTTCTGCACAAGAAAACTAGTAATAATAATAATAATGATAATGAAGACTTCCTTCAGTTTCAAGAGGGCCTTTGCACTCTCAGTGCTCGGGCCCTAATGAATCGTGGGTACTTCGTGGCCAGCGTAGACAGTGTTAAGGATACGACACAGATCATCTGAAAGTTGATGGAGTTTTTTTCTGTTCATGTATTCCATTGAGTCAGTCATTGAAACTTTGATTAGAGCTGTAATCAGGCCTTAAAAGTTGGGCCAGATCTGGTCTGAGCCCGAAAAAATTCGCCCCGATATTTTCTAATTTGGAGTAGGCTATATTTTGATTGGGAAATTTTCAAAAGCTGAACACATTTACAGCCCGACATTATTCAAAAGTGTGCACGCACACAGCTCTTTTGCCTTTTGTCAAGAATGAATCATTTGTAGCCTACATGTCGCTTCTTTTGCATTTCATATAACCCAGTGGCTCATCAGTTTTATTATGTAAATGGTCAAAACATTTCCACATCTCAGACTTTGCTTTCGTTGTTGGTACTACAACCAAAATGTAATTGCTACCACTCATTTACAACGCATGCCGGAGCGCAGCCAGAGCCCATGTAAATGATTGAAGTTAAGCCTGAACCCGTTGGGTCCAGTCAGGATCCTGTCGGGTTCAGGAAAAGATCTCTAGCTTTAGCTTTGATGTGCAAGGGAGGACCCGGCTCAGTGAGAGCTGTGAAATGCAAGAATGGTCTGCTATTTCTCTCTGTAATGTACCTGTATCCATGGAAACCGAGCGTAGGCAGGACTTACATGATGTATGAGAACGACGTGTTGGATGATTTAGATGCTCCAGAGACTCACAGCTGCGGTAGGTTGCAAATGCCATTGGCAATCGGAAACGGTTGATAAGAAATTCCTAATTTTCCTCAAAAAATATTTTAATCATTAAAAAAAAAAAGTTAATTAAATCTCTTTTTAATGAATGTGGTGCAGCATGCAGCTACTCAGATGCTCTGCACATGTGGTCTGAGGAGGTTCTAAATTTGCTCGCAGAGTAAGAACAAATTCGGGTAAGAAAATATTGATGAATCCCGAGTTTGTGCATCAAACATTCGCACGCACAGTTTCAGCACAGATTTGTGAGTACGCACTGTTTGTAAATGAGGCCCATTGTTTCGGTTTCTTGCTTTGTACAAATGCAACTTAGCTGAGCTAACGTTCTTTTTAAGGAGAGGATACTTTCTCCAAGCAACCCTTTCAGACAAGCCATATTTATCCTTTTTTTATTTTAGGGGAGTAGCTCTTGCATTTTTTTAACAATGTCTGGGCACAGTATGGTATGACCTTCAGATGTATGTAAAGTTTGGCAGTTGTCTTAGATGTTTCCAATGTGAATAATCTTCCTTCTTTAGAATGAGGAAGTTCAAATGATTAGAAATTGTTTTTTGAATATTGCTTCTCTAAGATCATTGCTGATGTCTTTCCAGCTTGGTATTGTGTTAACACACACCAGAATGCTCTAGACCAACATAGGCTACGTTCAGACAGCAAGTCTTACTGCACAATTCCAATCTTTTTTGATGAAACACGTTTTTTTTTTGTGTGGTTGTTCACATTACACATTAAATGCGCTTTCCATCGGTTCTGACTATGGAGTGAATGCGAGCCTGAAGTGACCCACAAAAGATGTGACCACGCAGTAAATATGGAGGCACCTCGCCTCTGTGTGTGGGTAGCTCCTGGTAAAGTTTCTCTACAGCTGAAGTCAGCAGCAAATCATTTTAAAAAGAAGTTTAAAAAAAGGAGTGAGCCATGTTTTTTCCTCTGGCCCTTTCAGGTGCAGTGGCTGCTACGTCTGTACGACCGAGTGTTTGGATGTGGAGTCCAGTGGTCAAGAATGGTGGGATAGTGTCATTTTTCCCGCCGCTCCTCCTTCTGGAACGCAGAATTGTGACGTGTTGCATTTCAATGACGTAAAAGTTAGATAAACGTGAGGAAAAGATCGTATTTGGGCCACTTTTGCCTGCAGTCTGAACGTTGCTGTAATTGAGGCTGTATCCGCACCAGTGCAGCTACATTTTAAATAATGAACGTTCTGCTCTTATGCCTGGCATCCACACTTCTCCAGGTGCTTTGGCCATCGACAAAAAAAAAAAAAAAAAAAAAAAAAAAAAAAAAAAAAAAAAAAAAAAAAAAAAAAAAAAAAAAAAAAAAACACCAAAACCCCC
>JBAMYA010041998.1:0-14968 GCA_037176975.1 Arrhamphus sclerolepis | reverse complement strand
GAGCTGGGATAGGCTCCAGCAGACCCCCGTGACCCTGAACAGGACATAGCGGGTATAGATAATGGATGAATGGACAACTGTTATGAAAAGTAAAGCCAGGGGTGTTTCTAGTTTCAGCTTCCAACTTGGAACTTGCAAATTTTGACTTCCGAGTACACTTAGAAATCACTAAAATGTAAAATCTGCTCAGCAGAGCTGAGCTAGTACATTAGCCTATTAGGGCCATTTTAGGTAAATGGGGGGAAAAATCCATTTGAAAAATAAGAATGTTTGATTTTATAAACTCACAAAATTGGAGAGAAAAATCAATTTGTGACTCAAAAGGGTACATGTACAAGGAAACAAAAACGGACGTTATGAGGCTACAAATATAAAGATTAAACTCCACTTGCAAATTTGTAAGAAACAATTTAGAATTCCTGAATAAATAAACTTGCTAATCTTCATGAGAAATTGTCTTTACAAGAGTCAATGTAGAGAGAGAGAGGAAAAAAAAGAATGACTTTGTAAGCTTGATACTTAACAAGGAACAATCTGTATTTCCCAGTCCATAAACTCACATTTGCAAGAAAACTCACAACACAGAGAGAATCTCTGACGTATTATTTAAGGCTGCTTCACAGTAAAGTACTTAAATGCCTTTAATATTTAAATTTCCTCCCAAACACTGTATTTTGAGGGTAACCTTGTAGCGTGGGGCCCCCTAGCGGCTCTCGGTGGCACATGCATGTGCGGATCCAATGATTTTGCTCATCTACCTTCCCATTAAATGCTATTGATTTATCTAGTTTCAGTTGGTGGCTTATAATATGCCTTTTTTAAGTCAACATTTGACACAGTTTGTTAAATTATTCATGAAATATCTGTCACATACCTTGCTGATGTGAGCTGCATCCATGTTGCATTCTGAAGTTTGGTGGGTGAAGTTTCAACAACTTTAGGGAGAGTTCTAGTTGAAATCTCTTCTGTAATCACCAGCTTGACTTTGTGTCTGCACTTTGGTGGCGAGTTGGTACCTTTAGAAATTTAAAGCATTTCAGTTGAAAATAGCAATCCGTTTCCATTGTAGACCACAGAGTACAAACAAAAACAGTTGAGGTGATACTAGAAAACTTTTACAGTCAAGGAGAACAGCAGATGTGGGAAAGCCGACATATGAAATAAAAATTAAAATTATAGATTTAAGATAAAGTCAAACCCCAAAGCAGTCAATTAAGAGAAGTGGATACTGGATACTTATATTAATATTTAAAGCCACTATATGTAGTAATACCACTTCTGACCACATGCTGGAAAAGTGTAGCTGGGGAAGGTCCAGCAAGTTTTGTAATACCACTTTGTCCCACTAGAGGTGCACTTCATTGTGTCTAACATCAGGGGTTGCTATATGAACCCTCCTGTGATCTGCTGCCCCCATCTGGTCAGAAGTGATGCTACCACATAGAGTTGCTTAGAAAAGTGTCAGTGCCAATCTTTTATCTACTTCAAGTGTGTCAAAGTCTATTTCTTCCCTGGCCAAATCATCACCATGGTTACTGTTAATTTTATTAACCAGCTACGTTGTCATATTTTCTACAATTTTCTGGACTTAAAAAAAAGAAAAAGGAAAGATGTAATCTTTTGTCATAAAATCTAAAATTTGTGACTTTTGCCATAAAATTGAGGTTTTTGTACTAAAAATCACAAACTTGTCCGATGAATTTCATTTGTTTTTTTTTAAGTAATTGCATAAAATCACAACCTTTATGAATCTGACTTTTGTGCAAAAATCTTTTTTTCCCCCTTATAAATCAGATTTAAGAAAAGTCTTTTTCTTTGGTAAAAAAGCAAATTTTGCAAGATCAAAACGTTTTTTCAACAACTAAGACTTTTTATTGTACAGTCACAAATGTCACAATATTTTGATTTAACTTACAATTTCAATTGCTTTGATGGAAAATATCAACTTTTTGAAACATTTTGACATAAAATTACAAGTCGTAAAATTGCAGATTTTGTATAATTTCACATTTTTGTGCTAAACTCTCAAATTTTTGTGATGAAAAAATGAACTTTAAAATAATCACGAGTTTTGACAAAAAAATGAACAACCTTTTTGTTGACATCTTTTGGGAATATTTGTTAAATAATTTTTTTCTTTTTTGACATAAACCGACTGCCGTTCACCAAGATTTTTCCACTTTTTGATGTCAGCACATTAAACTTCCTCAGAAATGTTCTAGTTATTAGTTCATGATTGATTCATGATTAAAAGCGCTGGTGGGCCAGATAAAACGAAGTGGCGAGCTGGATTTGGTCAGCGAGCCTTTGAGTTTGACATGTGATTTACTTCAATAAACCCTTCCGGTCCCAGTAAAAACAGAGACAGCTTTCACTCCAGAATTTCTTTATAAAAGAAGTCATCTCATACGTTCAGTGGTTTTTGTATCGTCGTACACGGTAAGATACGTAAAATAAACACCATCATACTGTACATGCAGCTTCACAACAAACTCCTTTACTTGGAACAGATTATAGTAGTTTTTACCACATTTCCTTGCCCCCTCCCCCAACATTTGGATTTCTGTTGCTTTCAAATATTTCCAAAACATCTGACATTCACTATTACAAGCTCTCTGACTTCATATATTGAAGAAAAAGAAATTCTAATGAGGTGTTATTTGTTTGTGGATCCTCTGATCAGATTGTTTGAACTCAGCCATGACTGTAGGTGGTCCAAAAAAAAAAGAAAAAAAAAGAAAAAAAAAAAGAAAAAAAATCAAGAAATTGGTCATTTCATGTTAAAAAAAACTCTGGTCGGCATGTAGGTAACTGGATCAAACTGTTGCATCACAATTTAGTGTTCAGATCTTTTCTTTCTTTTTCTTAACACGTAGCTTCAATGCTGATGTTTGTGCTCATGTATCCAATTCTTTCTACATGTTCAGTTAAAAAACGAACAAAACCCCCCCCAAACTTCTGTGCAGGGTGCTAAATAATGCACTAATGATTCGTCATAATTACTCTTGTACATCCCAAGCAGCAGGTTTTTAAAAACGGTGGACAGAATTGTCCACTGCAGTGGTTTTAATCTTTTTTTTTTTTTCAAACCCCCATTGTTAAAAACAGTTTCACCAGAAACTGAACAGAAAGTCTCCGTTCTCCTCTTCTCATCTCTGCAGCACATCGTTTCTCTTCTTGCTGTGTACACAAAAGGGCCACGGAGTAAAAATGAAATGTTTTTTTTCAGTGGAACAGATACAAGTAGAAATGTAAGGCATTGGTACGAGCGGCTGCTGAGCCGTCCGAAAACAGTTAACAGTACAAAAAGACAGCGAGCTCCTCCTCTCACAGCTGCACAGGTAACTACACCGACACACCAGAGGATGGGAGGGGTTTCCTAAAGGCTAATGATAGAGTTACATAAGTTATTGGTGTCTGGTGACTGAAGAAGAGGGTCTTCAAGCATCCTTCACACCTCCACAATCTTTAAAACCCTGCAGTCTCCCAGACTGGCTGCGTTCATTCACAGTGTAGTTAATGGCAGGCCAATAGTCAGTCTGCTCCGGCTAAAAACGGCCGTCAAGTCTTCAAAAATCCAACATTCGTAAGAGGTGTGTGTGTGGGGGGGGTGGGTGGGTGTTTGGGTAGCGGGACTCGGCCCACTAGCAGAGGTCAGAGACGTAGTCAAAGTCCCGGAAGCTGTCCTGGTCTTTGCGGGAGAGCACGCGCGGCTCACGTGGAGGCGTAAGCGTCGGCGGCTCGGTGGTGAACTCCTCGTCGAAGTTGCTCACGTCTTCTTTGCCGCGAATCGAGGGGACGAAGGGAGGAGGCACCTTCCTCTGGAGCAGTGCGTCCCAGTCCACGTTCTGGAGGGAAAGAGAAGCCAGATGCTGATTTACATCTCCAAACCCGAAAACGTTAGGATAGCGAGGAAAATCCTCAACTTTTTACTTTTAATTTTTCTGTGCTTACAGTACAAACCCAAGATAATTCACGGTTTTCATTGTCATTTCATTTAATATACATTCATTTTTGAAATATGTTGGTGTAGACTTGAAACTGTTTAATTGTAGAAAGGAAGGGAAAAAATATGTTATTTTGGTTGTAAAAGCTGACGTGATGTCATAAAATGGATAGACGATCTCTACTTTGGTGTTCAATTCATATGTACGCGACAGAGATGTGTCTGATGTTTCTAGTCGATGCTGTTGTCAGGGCAACTGGGTATCTGTCTCATTCTTGGTATAACCACAAAGTTGGTCCAAAATACTGCGACGGTTGAAGACGGAAATGAGTTGTTTTCAAATTTTCTTTCTCCATTGCACTTTTTCTTTTTGCAGTTGCAATTCTGAAATGAGTGTCAAAGCAGTGTCACGTCAATCAACAGCAGAGGAGGCGGGACAAAGCTGAGATCTAGCAGCTCACTGGCTGCTGAACAAACTGATAGTTTAGTGCATCACTTCTTTCAGCTATTATTATCTTTGATTAAGAACTTCAAACCAACCTAAACTGGCTTATGTCAATTATTTGAATTGTTTGATATATTTAATTATAGACAATAAATAGTTCATCTGTGTGGATTTAACTTCACTTTTTAAAAAAAATCACAGATATATACTCTTTCATTAGAAAAATATCCCAGTTGTTATAGTTGCAATTGAGATTATTTTGAATGTAATTATTTTGATGACAAAAAAATTAAGTAAAATAAAACAAATCGAATTAAAATGTTAAATTAAACATCTGCATCTTTCCCACATATGTTCAAGCGCACTTCAACCAGACCTGCTAAAACTACATTTTGGACACTATAAGGTCCCAGTGCTTCATACATACTCCACAGGAACAGATTGAGTTAGGGTTACAGTAAAACACAGTAAAACTAGAACATTTTTTGCCATAACTATAACATTTTTAGCATTTTTTTTTTTTTTGGATAGACGGGAAGAAACATGTACATTTAAACCCCTGGAAGCAAGAGCTGTTCATTTTCAGTCTTGGTGCGGAGCTCCCATCTGACTACAGCTGGGAGTGCAGCGGAGGCTGCTGGGAAACTGCATCAGAACGGGGCTCACAGCAGCACCCGCTGCTCATGGAGGACAGTAGAGTGATACGTGCTTTCACGTCTCCAGTAACACCAGAAGTTGCTAAATTTGTTGCTAGTCACTTAGTCACTTTGACAAAAAAAAAAAAAAAGTCGCCAAGAGGATTTGGAAGGTCGCCAGATTTAGCAAGGAATTTGCCAAATTAGCAACACTGATGGCACTTCCACATTTCTGTATTAGCCACACCCACTACATATTTCTGGCCAATCACACAACATTTGTTGGACACCACATGAGAAAAAAGTGCTGTCCAGATGTCCAGTGCTGTCCAGAAGCTGAGAGAACTCCCAAACCAGGACGGCAAGAACAAAACAACGTCATTTTGTTCTCGCAGCCTTGAGAAGAAGAACAAATTTCTCAGTTCTCGTGGACTATGGATCAGTGTTTAGGAGGAGGGTGGACTGGACTAGACTGGCTACTGGACTGAACTAGACTAGACTACAGTAGACTAGACTAGACTGTTTTAGATTAAACTAGTCTGGTGATCCTGGACTAGACTAGACTGCAGTACACTAGACTGGACTGAACTGGTTTAGACTGGGTTGGTTTGGACTAGTTTAGACTGACTGGTTTGGACTGGACTGGCCTAACTAGATTGGATTGGACTGGACTGGCTGCAGTCTCTTGTGGAGAGTTTCTAAATGAAAACTACAACCCTAACTGGCTTTTAGGTGGTTTGAGGAGGAATGGCAGCACTGAGCCTTGCTTAAGTCTTGTTACTGTGCTAACAGGCCTGAAATGCAAAACGAGATGCCTATTAACAAATGAAATGAGGTTGATAAAATCTTGGGGAAAGAGCAGGTGTAAAAAGCGACCACATTTTCTTTTTTGATCAGATATGGGTTTTGTTTGATTTGTTTAAGTATTTTTGGCCAAAGCTATTTTCTGCTTCATTAAATGGTCAGGACTAAAAGATCTGGATGTTTGTCAGTGCAGCGGGCTCCATCTGCCCCATCAAGGATACTCACTCTGAAAAATGGCTGCTTCTTCACCTCCTCTGCATCCTTCTCACCAGATCCCAGCCTCCTCTCTGGATTCCTACGTAAGAGCTGCGCACACACAAGAACAACCGATGTGAGGACTTAACCACCAGAAGATGGTTGACTGGAAGTGAGGGCGTCACATTATCAGCTGTGTGACTGAAACAGTAAATATGTGACTGAAAGAAGTGAGAAACAGAGCAATTCTTCTTACTCTCCTCATGATGCCGATGGCCTCCGTGGAGAGGAAGCGTGGGTAGCGGACTTCATCGTTCACAATGCTGTCAAACACCTCCTCTTCATCATCGCCCGGGAATGGAGACTAAAACACACACACACACACACAAATTTAGCTTGATGCGTTCTCTTAAAGAGAGATTAAATACACGAATCAGTTCAGCAGTCATATAGCAGAGCCACCAAACTTTGAGTCTGAGTCCAGCCTTTTTAAAAATGTTTATTTAAAACATTTTGTGACTCTTGTGGTCTTTATTATTTAAAGTTGAGAGACGGGAAAGCGGGGCAGAGAAAGGGGAAGACGCACAGCAAAGGGTCACAGGCTGCCGCTTTACCAACCAAGCCATCTGGTGGCCCAGACCATAGACCGTACAAATCTAAGGGTCACGTGAGCAGATAATTTGTCCAGTATTTCCAGAGAGCCTTTGAAGGCCATTTTTCCTTGAACTGCATGGGAGCATGTTTCAAAGAGGCATGACGAAGCCAACGGCAGAGCCAATGGCTAACTGTTAGTCAAGCACGTCAAATAATGTCCAGACATCTGATTGGTCAGCTTTATTTGCTGAATATAAATATGTCTGATGTGGGAGAAGAAAAAAAAATCACCCCAAACAGTTATCATGGATGTAATACATAACCACAAAAGATTTTTGGAGGTCAATGGAGATATGCTCTGTTTGGAAGACAGCACCTGGAGGTCAGTGGCGGTACTGCGACAAAAAGTACTTCCTGCATGAGCTTCAACCTGAAAGTGTGACGGTTGCTGCTTGGTCCAAGTCCAAGTCTGAGTTCCTAAATTTAAAGAGTTTGAGTCGGAATTAAGTACTACAGGTCTGCAGTTTAGCAAATAGTATCCCCGGAAAACATATCCTGTTTTATCTCTTCCTGAGACACCAGTGGACATTTGTTTTAATTTATAATTTAATTGATTAACACTTACTTAAGCTACAGTGAAGAAATGAACAAACATAAGCAACCGTTCAGGTAAAATAGTCCCTGACAGCAGAATAACCAGATAAAGATCAACATGATGAGAAGATTACAATTTCTGCGGTTTTGAAAGGTAGTTCTCACCTCTCCCACCAACATCTCATAGATGAGGACCCCCAGCCCCCACCAATCTACTGCTCTGGTGTATGAAGTGTCCGTCAGGACCTCTGGGGCCAAAAACTCAGGAGTCCCACAGAAAGTGCCGGTCCGGTCCCCATAGCCCATTCCTGCAGACAGACGAAGAAAATAAACACTTTCAGAAGAAAATGAAAAAAGCTGCAGAGGATTCAATTCAAGAGAAAAAAACAAACAGACTTTATTTTACTTTATTCTGACTTTATTTTATTTCTAGGATGGCAGAGTTTATGGTCATTATAAATGGAGTAAGTGGCTGCATCTAGCACTGAACATGTTTAATTTCTCTGTAAAGTTTCATGTGATGGCATTTGTCATGAACGTTAAGCAAATAAACTGCTTTTTTCCCAGTAACATTAATATCCACCTTCTTTACAGAGTCCGAAGTCAGCGATCTTCACGTAGCCGTCTGTGTCTAGCAGCAGGTTGTCCAGCTTGAGGTCTCTGGAAGGGAGAAGAGTCGTAGGTGAGAGGAGAAGCAGAGAGTTCCACAGAGGTGCAAAGAGATGAACATCTTAAAGGCTCACAGAAGCTGCACAAAATACAAACCTCATGGAGCAAGAACACGAGTCAGAGCATCATGGCTGCTACTAAAACTGATCGTTTGAGTATCAAGAATGTGTCAAGTATCTCAAGTTCATTCATCTGGTTGTTTGGAGAGATTTCAGTCTGACTGCTATAGTAAATCTTACAGATGTTTAGAAAATAAATGCTCAATATCAGCTCAGTATGGAATAATTACATGCAGATTGTCACATAACATCAAAGAAAAATGATGTCCTGCAACAGTTACTGACATTTTCTTGGCAGGTAATGTGCATTGTGCGGTTACAACTGAGAAAAGATTTTTTTTGTAGTTTGGTAAAGGTATCAAGTGCAAAGAGCATGTTGTGAGACCTCAACTGACCTGTACACAATCTTGTGGTCATGAAGAAACTGAAGTCCAAGAACCACACAGGCGGCGTAAAACCTGAAGTCAGAGCAAAGAAACGTCACAAGTGAGACTCCAGAGAAAGAGTAGAACATGCAAACTCCAGAAAACAGATTATTTTAGACCAGACTGCAACCAAACCTGCTGTAGTCTAGATGTGTATGTGACACATGCAATTCTGGCTTCTGTGGTTTTAAAACAAAAACTTCAAAACTCCAGGAAATAAATACCTAACTGATGTTTGACTGTTTGGCATCTGACAAAAATGATTTCTCCTGGTAACTAAGTGCGCTTTAGTGCATTGCTGCCTGCCACAGGTTAAAAAAATGTATTTGGTTTTGCCAGAGGAAATCCTTGCAAGATGTTAATGAAAACATGCTAATAACAGGTTTGCCACTTAGAGCTGTCCACTTTTGATCAGATTACTCAGGATGAATGTTAATACCAGGTGTAAAGAGTGCCTAAATCTCATTAAACAAAAGTCTCCAAAATGACCACCATGTTATGAATTACTAAGACTACAAATAAAAATGATAAATGTTTCAGTTAACTTTTAATAAACCTGTTCAGCTCAGAAAATGCTATTTTCAAGGCTTTTATTTGGGAATTGAAATGTATTTCCATGTTGGCACAATGATGTTACGTACACGGCTCGTGGCTCTGTGAAGACGTCCGTGTGGATGTGCATCATCAGGTCTCCTCCTGCCGTGTACTCCATCACGAAGCACACGTGCTCCGCCGTCTGGAAGCACGCAAACAAGTTGACCAGGAAGGGATGGTGCGACAAGTTCACGATCTCAAAGATGCGCTTCTCGCACATCAGACTGAGAGAGAGCAGATACATAAGACAAAATTAAAAGACAAGGAGGAAGATACAGATGAGTGGGGTGGGGGGGTGGTTAGATACATAGAGAAGAGAGAAGTAATAAAAGAACAATTAGACATAATTAGGCAGTGTTTAATTTAGTCAATGAGACATCCAACCCTAATCATGATGGTTTAAATACACAGAAGCACAGATAAATACTGTGTTTAAGTGTTCCTGGAACTGTAAAAACAGTTAATCTCTTTCTTAGAGGACTGAGGAACACATACCTTTCCACCTCATCCCGAGCGACGATGTCTCCTTTCTTCAGGGCTTTGATGGCGTACATGGTGCCCGTCTTCTTGTACTCTGACAGCAACACCTGGAAACATAAAACGCACCGCGTTTCACTCTTTATTATGACCTAAGAGACTTTTAGATACACAAATTACAACTCTGAATAGATATGTTTAGGATAGAGTTGCTTAATTATAGAAAAAAAAAATCTGCATTATTGTCGGCCCATTCAAAGTCTATGGAGATGGACACAACATATAGGTGTGAACCCAGCATTGTAAGATAAAACCATACCTTAAAAAAGATTTTTTTTAAAGTTAAATGAAATTCTACCTTCCCAAAGTGTCCTCTGCCCAACACAGCGATCAGCCTGAAGTCCTGGAGGGAGAGTGGACCTTTCTTCTGTTTACTGGAGCATGGAGACCAAAAATGATCAGATTAGAAATGTAACAAATGTTTATTGTACTTCCATCATGTCGTCTACATACAGACGACATCACAGTTGGGCTTCCTTTTATTTAGTTCTTCGAAAGACTTCAAAGATAAACAGCGCAAATGAAGCTCATCTTTTGAGATAAATGTTGAACAAAAGTAATTTCTACTGTCATCACAACAATATGCTATCTTTCTACCTGGCTTGAAAAAGACAAAGAATAAGTCGTAGTGGAAAAAAAAACAACTAACACATAGCTAGCAGGAGAGGAACCAATGCAGGGTTCCCAGACGTGCACCATCTGGCTGAAGTAGAACCATAAATCACCTCTTAGTCGTCTCAGTAAAACATGAAATCTTCTAAACGTTGGATTTAGCAGCTCACATCGCTCTTTAAAATTTCACTGCTTACAGTCTGAGTGTCACATACCTGCTGACAGATGGGGTTCGGACAGGGGACTCGGGGGTGAGGTCTCGAAGGGAGAGGGGCTCGATGACTGGCATTAAGTCCTATTGGAGAACATGTGAGGTGAGACACGACGGGAAAAAAAACATGCCAAGACAACATGGGAGACACAGTGGGGAGCTGAAATTTTCTGTCCCTGTGCTGGATTTAAAACTGACATTCAACAATTTTCACCTTCTCAAGAGACAGAAACATTACTTCCTCATAATGTTTGTTTAATGTTCACTAAGGTTCAGTTTTAATTAGATGCTTTTAGCAACCACAGACGTTAGAACGACTCCCCCAGACGGACGGACAGCTGGCTGCTTTTATAATACAGACAGTCAAGGGAACGTTCTCAGTCTCGGGGAGTTTTAGGGAACTCGTTTGAAACAACACTTTAACACACTAAAACTAAAAAGATATAAGCTATAGCAATATAAGCCCACACACTGATCCAGGGAAAGACTAAGAACTTAACAATATAACCTTCCTGAAAAAGCTGGAAATCCATGACATGGATCATTAAAGTATCTGTCTATCCATCCCTCCATCCATCCACCCAAGTATCCATCCATCCAAACATCTATCCATGTATCCATTGATCCATTTTTTATAGTCTTTATTGTCCCAGAAGGAAATTTGTCCCCTGCATTTGACCCATCTAGGAACTGATGGGTCAAATGCAAATATGCACACAGTTTCAGAGGTGTGGACTTGACTGGGTTCCACACTCATTTGGGGGGTATACCAGTACACCTGGGCACACCTGGACCGCTGCAGTGCAGCACCTGGGGAGCAGTCAGTTGTTTCGGGTGCCCCTCAAGTGCACCTCATCCATGGGTTTGGGACGTAGGGAAGCACTGTTGAGGCACCCGCCCTTCCCCCATCATTACAACACTGGTTGAGGATCAAACCTGCAACCCTCTGGTTACTGGTCCTAGTAACCATGGTAGCCCATGGATGCCCAGGATCAATGAATCCATCCACGAAGCCATCCATCCAAGTATCCATCCATCCCTGGAAGTATCTGCCCATTCCTCCAAGTAACCATCCATCCATGTATAAATCCAAGTATCCATCCATCCATCCATTCAAGGATAAATCCAAATAGCCATCTATAGTTGTTGATGGGGGGGCTGTTGTCCAAGGCTCTCTTGTCATTCGCTGTAGTGGACACTGAAGGAAACCTTGACGGATCACGTGCAACCCTTCTGAACCACAGATAGGCAGCATTGGCAGCAGTCTCACATGTCTGTTTATGCCTATTTTCAGCATTTTTACAACTTTCTTTACATTGAAAAACTTGATGTCACATTCCTCAAAAAATAAAATAAAGTAAATGAATAAATTAAAAAAAATAAAAATAAAAAATTGCCAAGCCAGAACACAGAATCCCTGCAAATTAAAACAGTTAGGTGTGTTTCTAGTTGCAGGGTGTTCCAGGGCCATCCTCCTGGTACCAGACCAGCCCAAACCAGTTCGACATGTACGCTGCAAGACCCAGTCCGAAGGTCCTGGGTAATCTGAAAACTACTACTTCTCCACGAAGGACAACCCAAAGAACCCCAGCTCATAGAAAAGGATCACATAGTCAAAATACTTTTGTCTACATCTAACAGATCTACAAGCACAGTTTGTCTGGATCAGGGGTGTCAAACTCAATTTATACACACACACACACATATATATATTATAAAAATATGTAATTTTGTAAGAACAACCAAGACAATTTCTGATGTCTGTTCTGAATCAAATGGGCAGTGACATTGAAATTTCCTAAGAAATGTTCTATTTAGAAGTTTATGATTATCTTTGAATGCTCTCGTGTGCCAAATAAAATAGAGTGGGTGGGCCAAATTTGGGCCTCGAGTTTGACACCTGTGGGCTTTCATAAGCATTACTTCAGATCCCTGCTCTTTAAGACTTGTGCCATTTTACTAAACTAGCTCAAAAATATATATTTAAAAACATCAACCTTTAATCACACACCTCCCCTATTTCCCAGGTTTCCTCTCTGTCTGTCTGTCTCACCGGAGTGTGTATGTCCGTGTCTTTCTTGTAATCTCCTCTTATTGGAGAATCGCTTTCCAGACTCAGCTTCTCCACTGAGATCTCCCTGAAAATTCCACACAGACAGACAGACAGACACACCGACATCGAAGTGCAGACAAACAGGTAAAACAGAACACAAAAGGATTGTTAGATGTAGGGCAGAGAAAGCATCACATGCTTTATTCTTTGCCAGGAAACAGAAGGAAAAAAAGGTTCGAGGAGCATTGATCTGTTTGATAGCAGAGTCGGACCGACGGCTATCAAAGGTCACCACAGATGCAGATGTTTGAATGGGATGGAGTGTGCACATCTGTGCGAGTCTCACCCAGAGTTGAGATTGAGGCTGTGTGCGCTGGGGCTGTAGGTTCCTGAGTTGTTCACGGTGGGGATGGCGTTTCGCAGCAACCTCACCCACGTCCCGATATCCACGTTCATCTGACGAGCTCGAAGGAACGCCTTCCCTGGAGAAAGGTGCGCACACATCCAGTCAGCAGATCATCACCAGTCTGCAACATCTCAGCTAAGTAGCCATCTTTATTACTGTCACGTTATTAAAACAAACACAAGGCTAAAAAGATGTGTCAAATGGAATTTTTTTTTTTTTTTTTTAAAAAGCTTGGCATTATTTAAAAAAAATGCACTACTGAGTTTATTTAATTAAAAAAGAAAATCAGTCCATTGATGGACTATCAGCACCTCATAACAACAAAAAAGTGTGAAATTATTTAGTCAAAGCAGTCTAAAAATATCTGAATTATTATAATTCAGATTGGAGCTACATTTAGATGAAATTATTTTAAACTTAAATGGCTTTGTCTGTGGCCCAGCTTTGACCGACAGATCAGGGTAAAATCAATCAATAAATAAATAAATAAATAAACATTTTATTTAAGGCTTCAAACAGATGCGTCATGTGCAAAGAGTTTTTCCACAGCCAAAATAAAGACATTTTTATTGAGTGAAGAAGGTTAAAAAGAAAATAATTTTGATGAAATAAATACCTGAACCACCATCACCCCGCTGAACGCCTGCTTTTATTTGTAAAAGGTCAAATGATTCATTTGAAGTGAAGGTTTATTTGAAATGATGTCTGTTTTGTCAGTTGTTGTGCTTTTATATTTAGATGAGTAAAACTAGAGAGCAAGGTCGGGCTGGCAGGAGGATACGATGTTCAAGTGTCTCAGGCAGATTTAATTTGGATTAATATCCGAGTAACAACATGCATTATATTCTTTAACCAAGTCAGTCTAGACAAAAATGTTTCAGTCAATTTTAAGTCTAATTTTATACTGTTGATTTGAATTCTTAGCAGGGAAAAGAAAGAAAAATGCAATCCATGCATCTCTAAATCAAAAACTTGGGAGAGCAGTTAAGATCAAAGTTGTGCAAGTCCTCCTTTTAACCATCAATGTGGCCAAAACTAACAAGACGACTGTAGAATTTAGGAAAATGCACCTCATCTGTTGTTAGTTGTAATAAATATGGATAAATACGACAACAAGCCGTCCTTTGAGTCACTGGTTAAAGCACCTGCAGAGCAGTTAAGTCATTCTGTAGTTTTAGTATGGAATATGCTCTACTCACTTTTTTAAAAATTCTGCTGTTTGGAACTAATTAGTTCTGAAAAAGGAATCGTCTTCAGTGAGATGTTACGTTTTTGGGTACAACCTAAATAACTTAAAATGTCAGAAACCTTAAACCTTTTAGAGTCCGGGTTGCTTCAAGGACCAACAGGTTTAGAGAACTCATTTGTTCCTGTTGCTATCAGCTTCCTTAACAACTCAAACTGAGTTTCTTGACATTCATTCTTTTTGTAAATGTCCTATTTTATTTGTTTGTGCTTCGACTCTAGCCACGTTTAAAGTTAAGCTGAAAACTGCACCTAGTACTGCACTGTTTCTGTTGTTACATTTTTTTTTTTTTTTTTGGTAGTTTTACCACAGACTTTATTTGCACTCTTATGATGTTTTTAATTAATTATTAACTAATAATAATGCCTTTATAAAGCACTTTGAGTTGACTTTATGTATGATACGCGCTGTGCCAATAAACTTGCCTTGATGCTGTGATTTTTATTTTTAAACGTCGGGCTTGCCTCCCTGGGGACAATAAATACCTAATATTTAAAGATATAAGCAACGTGGTATCTTGTCAAACATACATGTTTAAAGTGATGATGCTCTATTGTTACATGACAAAAACATTGCAGGAAAAAAAAAAAAAAAAAAAAAAGCTTGTCTTGAGACCAAACATGTACACCAGAGTCCTGGTAAGTTTTCTCAAACTTTCAGATCACTATTATTATTATTATTACTATTTTTAAACTATCAGAGATTTGCAGTTTCAGAGCAAAAATTATTTAAAAAACAAAACAAAAACAATTTTATGGCCATAAATCATAATTTGAAGTTAATTTTTTTACACAAAATTAACTCCAAATTTGCAAAAATGTTACTGTAATACGTTTGCTTCCCTATAAAAGTTGAGGTTTGTATATTCACAGACACACACACACACACACACACACACACACACACACACACACACACACACACACACACACACACACACACA
>JBAMYA010041997.1:0-14970 GCA_037176975.1 Arrhamphus sclerolepis | reverse complement strand
AATTATATATCAGGAGGGAGACAGATTCTGTGTACCAGAGATGAATACGCTTTGGTGCAAAATGTGTGTATCAACCACAGAATAAAAGCAAAACACCTTGTGAAGATGCTGGCTGATGCTGATACATGAGTGACATTATCCACAGTGAAACGAGTGGGCTGAAAGGCCACCCAGCGAGGAAGAAGTCATTACTCCAAAAGCTATAGCAGGAATGTATAGCAGGAAAAGTTGAATCTGATTTAATGTCAGACAATAAGAAAAAGTTTTTTTTTGTTTTTTTTTTAAAATACAATGTATGTAAAGTCCTGGGTTCAACTATTTACTGAGAAAAATGGTGACATGTTCAGTACTTATTTTACCCATAGTATGTCAAATGTGAAACACCAACATTAAATAGCTGATTGAATAGAATATCCTACCCACATGGTTTTACAACCATTCATACCTGGATTCATGTGAAGAAAAAAAAAAAACAGGATAAAAGACACACAGGAGTGATGAAAGGATCACTGATGATTTCACACCTACATTAAAAACTCCCCTTGAAACTCAGTTTAAACTGACAAAACCTTCTAGATGAAAGGTGAAATGTCTTTAACAAGAAAGAAAAAGAAGTCCAGTTGCCTTGATTCAAACCATTGGAAGTTACCATGACCTGAATGACCAAGAGTCTACATCAGTGTATTTAGTGTATATAATTCTTTGTGCATGTAAAGGTTATGCTTATCTATAAAGCTCTAAGTCTGCAGATAAGTGTGTGCCTCCCACAGAAGACAAACCTTCTTTGTCGACCTTACTTTTCTTTCTTAATTGACATCACATCAATGGATTTGCATAATGTCCTCCTAATGAATAGTTTAACAAGAGATGCAAATGTAATACATAGTATGAAAAATGCATTTTTGAACATTAAATGTAAACCTATTAGAGTGAAGAGTGAAAAAAACAACCTAAAAAACAAAACCCTGTATTTTATTATCAACCTTGTTGGCCATTTTCTATGTTTTATGGTTTTAGAACTGATTCAACAAAAATATTATATAGTGTCAAAGTTTCACAATGCAGCCAACTGAATACTAGCATTCAGCACTAACACTTGCAAAAGTATTAATATAGTTGTGAATATCCCGCTGGATCTCTGACAGCAGAGTCATGACCGCTCTTTAAAGGTTGTCAATCGTTAGAATTCTTCAAGAAATTTGCTTCCCACAAATTTTCATGCGATGATGGCAGAAGATGAAACTTCTTGCTGACATTCAAAATCAGAGCATTCAATCAGTTTTACTACGGACACTAAAATCCTCAAAGATTCCTCAAGATAGCAATTATAACTGTGAAATTACACTCAAGCAAGAGATGTAGAAGGACTATTACTGTGCGACAGCAAGGAAAATAGTTTTAGGCAAGGAGTCTAACATAAAAAAAAACTTCAATCAAAGAGCAGAGCAGAGCATTACTAATATGTGTGTAGGACAAGTTGCTTTACAAATATCTATCTATCTTATGGACTAACTATGCTGAGACAGTCAGACACTGAGTTACAGACAAAGAGTTTAAGGTAAAAAAAAAAGTAAAATCAATGAATCATTATGACCTTGTTAACACTAACACTCAAAGATAATCTGTACCTATTATTGCCATAAATCAAACCAAGTCAAACTTTATTTATATAGCACTTTTTGTATAATAAATGCAGCGCAAAGTGCTTCACAAGATAAAAACTAAATAAAAACAGTCGTCCCCATCCATCTGCCCACACCCTTCACCTCCACCCCTAATCTCTATCAATGATAAACATGATAAAAGATTTAAAAATAAAATAAAATAAAATAACAACATGGATAAGATGATCAGTTGATCACTACAAATACGAGGCCAAAGTCTGGTCAATAGCTGATTCTTACTGATAAGGCAACACTTGCTTATTTAAAAAAAAAAAAAAAAGACAAAGAAAACATTTCCCAGTCTGATCTAATATATTATGAGAGCAGTGAAACAGAAACCTAAAAATAACAAAGTAAGATTTTAAAAAACAAAACAAAAAAACCCAACTCTTTCCAATATTGCAACACAATGTGGCTTTGATGACTGAAATGAGATGAATCATTTTGACATGCAGATTGACTTGTCCGGAGGCTCTGCTGGATAAACTGGCCCCTTGAAGATGTCAGTGATGATGACATCAAGCACTCTCGTTCACACGCTTCCTTGAAGACCAATATTCATTCATACTCAGACTGATTTTATAAAGATGCAACAGCTGCATAAAAATTGCCTCATACCTCAAGATACACTTGGCTCTAGTGGAATATTTATGTAAAATAAATACAGTTCCCAAACTGAGTTCATTTCACATATCAACTAGTACGCATCCACAAAACTGGAAAAAATAAATGAAGTAGGAAGCGTGAATAAAAAAAACATGCAACTTTAGGTTTTATGAGTTCATGCTTGAAATCCTAAGTATTAACTGCTGCACTCTACATGTTAAGCATCTACAAAAGCTTCTCTGACTCTTGGTAATATGTACATCAATGAATAGGAAAGCCAAGGAATGTTTCATTACTTATGATCAGAAGACTCTCACTGAGTTAACAAAAAAAAGATAAAAAGTTAACTTTCTTCTCTGTGTCTTAGCTCTATCAGGGATTAGGGATATCTGCACTTCTGTAAGGAATCCATGAGGTGCTCACTTCAAGGACAGATAGGGTGTGAGCACCTTGGATTTCTGGTACAAACATCAAAGGTGAAGCTAAGCCCGACTGCATTTGTAATATCTCTCATTCTCTCTGTCTCTTGGGGAGGGCGTTTGCATGGCTCCTGAATGGAGATTTTATCAACAGATAACCACATCTCAGTTTCATCCTGATTAATACCCTTTTAATTTCAATTTAAAATGATGCAGTAGCTTTGCAAGTGGCATACCAGCAGCCCAACAACCTGCTTTGGGAATGACAAGATCAATGGTCAGTGATGATAGATGAATGAATGATGCACTTGTCGCCCCTTAGCTAACCCTGCTTAGCCTCCCACCTGATTCTGCAGGGCTAGCTGGAGGTTAATGGAGGGAAATTGTGATTTTTGGGGTGGCAGCAGAGGGTCATTCAGCTAAAGAGCTCTTAATAAAAGGCAAATTCTGACAGAGGCGACACATTGCTTAAGTAATTATGGTCTAAATGCATCAAGGACTTGCAACAGCAACTCTGAGGAGTACATGTGGTCAACAAGACACTGTTGCAGTGTTAACTTTGATAGGTAAATAATAATACTTTTTGTTTAAACTCACATATTTATCCATACATCTCTTTGGTCAGTGGAGCATGTTGACAGTCATGTCCACTGGAGCTGATACGTCCATCCGTCAGAAATAAACACAGAACCCTCACATAGATTTGTGCTTCTTGTTTGCAGCTGACACCTTATCTTCTATGTATTATGCAGACAATTGCATATTTTATCATGACTTCTCTCCCTTCAACCCACATCATCAGAAGAAGGCCCCAGTGTAATTCTGTGATTAATAATGAATGTAAAGTGAAGCTTTGCTTGAAAGCTAACGGACTGACTGAGTGATGGGCTGACTGTCTGGGGATTGCAACACTGATCAAGGCCTCCTCTTAGCTGTCATTGCCTCTTTTCACTCATACAAAAGAACTGCAGTCTTTGAATACAGGTTACTATTGTCCACAGTAAGAAACATGGCTTGTATACATTAGATATGTAAATTATACACTGCACATTAGCAACTGTACATTAGCAGCATGGCTGCATAACATTAGACAACGTTGCTTGTGCTTCCATTAAAAATACCATGTGGTAGACAATGTCTCACAAGATCTTGCCATACTAAGGAGGAACCGAGTGACCTGTATGACTGGCAGTCATCGAGGAACTCACAGAACCATAGTTACCAATATAACTTCCATTAAGAAGGACCAGGCATAAGGACTTCAGATGCAATGAAGAGTCCGTCTACAAGAACACCCTCACCAGACTGTACCTATAATGGAAGAATAGTGTCCTCTGTGTTACTGCCTAGCAAGCTGTTGCATATCCTCTCTACGTCTGTGGTGGAGAGTGCAGTTCTATCTGCACTCATCTGTTGCAGCAGCAGTATCAGTGAGTGACCGAGAAACTGAGCAGCACAAATACAGAAGACTGATCTGTTCTGGAACTTCTAGAGCTGCTTGTGCAAAAGAAATGTTGAGAAAACTTTGAAAGATTTTGGACAACAACATTTGCACGACACTGCGAATAAGCAACTCAGAGTCTTCAGTGAGAGTCTTCTGCACGTTTGGTGAAATACAGAACACAACAGATCATTCATTTTCTCAGCTGTAACATCCATCCATCCATTATCTATACCTGCTATTTCCTGGTCAGGGTCACGGGGGTCTGCTGGAGCCTTTCCCAGCTCTCTCTGGGCGAACTCAGCTGTAACATTCTACCATCATTCTTTAAAGTGACTATCATACTGTCTGACCTATGTTTTTCTGAAACAATTAAATTTATATTTGTGAATTCATAACCTATTAAAGAATAAAATGTTTTTGTTGTTGTTTTCCACATTGTGCTAGATGCATTCTGGGTCAGCATGCCTCAACTGAAAAACTCTTTTCTTTAAGGCTAACATGGTACACCTGTCCCTAATCTGCAGACGTTTTAGAATAACTAACAATTAGTTCAGACAAATCTAGTCTTACTTCATGGCTAAGCCTTGATGCATTCCCACAACTTCCAGTCATGTTATACAAGCGCTGTGAGGGATGACTTCACATTTTACCTGGAAAACTGTGAGATAGATTCAAGATTAAATCTTTTTTGGGTGAATTGGGTATTATATAGTATAATGTAGCTGAGAATGAAACTATATAGCATTTGTCAAAACTAAAAGCATGAAGGAAGCAAATGCTCTGCACTTGCATTGTCTTTTTAACATTTTGCAGACTATACAATGCATCTCTCAATCCCCCAAACACACAAACACAGTCACACTACTTCTATTATGTATGCCCCGTATACACTACCACTCTTTGTTTCTACAATCATGCCCCGATGAGCATATGGAGATAACGTGAGGTTCAGTGTCCTGGAACTTTACTGTCCATGGACATTGTTGGCAATCAGATGACCTGCTGTATTGTTGAGTTTATACTCATTTTTCAAACCATAAAGTGGAAATTAATCATAATTGTACTCCAGTTTAAGGGATGAAGGCTTTTTGAATATCATTTGTATGTTACCTGACCCATGGAGAATCCTTACCATAGATGTACACATACAAACACCGTTTTAAATTCACTTTCCGGCAGCTAAAAAGTTGTCTGACTCATATTCGCTTTCAGGAAATTATCTGTTTTTCACCCAAAGAAAGAAAGAAGGAAAGAAAGAAATTCTGAAACTTATTACAGCAGGTCTGGAACATTGTGTACCATGAAAATATCCCCTGAGAGCTCCTAAGTTTGCGGGTAATTGTGTGGATGAAAGCACTGCAAGGACACATTGTGTCACAGATGCTCCACCTGTGTGTGCACACTGTGTTTGCCGAGTGCAGCACAGCTAATTTAAAATTCCAAAAAGATTCCACAGACCATTGTTGTCTGTCCAGGGAAAAAAAGGTATGCTTGCATCATACATATATATATATATATATGAAAGATCGGAAAATATTTCAGGATTAATGGAGAAAAAGTTAACAAAAATGTAATGGCACAGAGAGAAAGGCTTCATGCCAAAATAAAGTGAGCTTACTGAGAAATTTAAATGAGAGTTAGAAGGAGGCTTGTTTGGAAGTTTGATTATCAGAACTACTTCCCTGTTTCACAAGATTCATTACAGGCGGCTGGAAGCTTTAACAGAATCCACATGCTGTTGCCATGGTACTGTATATCACCTGATACCTGACTAACACCAAGTCAAAACGGTTCATGCAATGATGTTTGAGATCTCCTTCATCTTATCTGACCTTCAAATCTACCCGAGAGTCCGTGACATAAAAAACCTCATTCCCTCAATACGTTTTTTTCTTTATTTTCCAGAACCCACAAAACAGAAACCAGCATTGCACTTTTTGCACAAATTTCATATCACATTTCACAAACGCTTTAGTGATACGTCCTCATTGAAATAATGCAACTAAATGCTTGGAAATTTCATTTTAAATGTAGAATTAAACTGACATAAATGTGTTAGTAAAAAAAAAAAAAAACACATGGAGAATTATATAGAACTACAACAATTACATTTTGAGAGCTTAAACATTAAAAATGTTTTAGATCTAAACTAAAACAGTCTGTTATCTTTTGTGCAAACTACATTGCATATTTTAGTCAAATGTGGCTCCAAAGTACAGTCCACTTCTAGGCTCTACACATGGAAATTAGTTTGAATGTGGATTTTATAAATGAACAATAGCTGAATATGAGTTTGTTACAAAAGCTTTTAAAGTTTTACAGTTATTTATCTTTGCTAAATATTGCTCTATCATCTAGCATTCATGACCTCCTGTGTGATTCTGTAGAGTATGGTTAAACCCGTAAGGGCCATCCCTCCACTGTAGCTAGTTTAAAAGAAAACGAGAAAATCAATAACCTACAATCCCTAAAAGTTAACTTTCTGCTTCTCTGCCTCTTGTCTTAGCAGGTTCTGACGCCCAGCTTGGTGTGGATGGGTTAATAAGACCTCTGGCGCAATGAGAAATCTGTTACCACCTGAGTCGTCTCACTCTGCTGCCTGAGCCTCCTGTGACATAGAGGGATGACTGCAGGTGAACGACCGCCAGATGACAATAGCAGGATCTTCTACTTCTACTTACTGGAGCATTGGTTTCATATACAGAATTAAATCCAGAAGTGATGTGTAACCATATGTGTAACTCCAGGAGTTTTTATTTCACTGTCTGGAAAGCCAGGAAATCTGTTACTATTTTCAAGAAAGGGAAATTCCTCTGTTGAAAGTTAAAAGGGGAAATATGTAAAAGAAGGTGTTAACATTTTCCTTTAGACAATCAAAGAGAAGAAACTATCACAGTTTGATAAAAGCCTGAGGAGAAATGACTGATTACAGTATCGTATTGAGATGTCTGGGGTTGTTTAAGGTGTCAGTATCTTATATGTGTGTATACTCAGGTTGACTGCAGACAATTCGATTGTGAATTCAACCCCATCTGCCTGAGTATTATAAGAGACAGAAGTCTCTGATGGAGTTACAATTCCGTTGAGGTTTTTTTTTTTTTTTATGTACTGCTGTGTTGATTTAAAGATCAATGTAAGTATTTGTGCATGGCAGGGAGCCTGAAACCTGCTTCTGTAGAGATGTTGGTTTTGGCAAAGACAAAGATGTACAATTTCCATTGTATCAGAAAATGAGAAGAAGTGGGAGAGAGTGGAGATGGGTAGGTATGTGCTATTTTGTGTGCTGGAAAGTACCAAAGCAGTGAAAAAGTCTAACATTCTGTATGAATGTTATCAGCTGCCTACATCTGTAGCAGGTAAGAAGAAGAAATATCCCAATAAGTGAATTTATGCAAATACTGACATGGACACATGGGTCCTCTGACAGCTCAGTGAAAAGAGAATGAACCAACTCGGACTAGAACCACAGGTTGAAAGGCTGCCAAGTTGCCTTTCAAGCAACCTTCCTATCTTACATTTCTTTTTTGTTATTTTCATTTTTTCACTGTCATCTTTTGTGACAAGTCACAGTTCATTACACAGAAGTAAACACTTTTGTTTATGCTGATTACTGTGTAATCAAGAAGGACATATTGTAAGCTGTAGCAAGGGGATAAAAACCCCTGGGCTGAATAGCTGATTAACTGTTGACAACCTAAAGTCTAATTGTATTTAACTGGTGAAAAACTCCACCAAAACACATCCAATCATGCAAAATGAGGTTTGATGCAGCACAGTGCATGTGTGTGCGGGTGTGAAGGTCAACAAAGGTACATCAGCATCTGCTGTTTCATGGTTAACTCCCAACATTAACTTCTGTTCTGTGAAAAACAAGAAAGAAAAATCTTAATATCCAGCATCCACATTTGCTGCAATACCTAAAACATGCCTCATTTTGTACAAGACTATCTTCTTACATTTACTTTGACTTTTATTTCTCTGCAGCCAGTAACACTTCACGATATTTCAATGTTCCAGGACTGTTGTAACAACTAAAACTGGGTTAAGAAGTGACCAACACATTAAAACGGACAGTGGTGAACCGTCATCTTGAATTCTACTTCAAGAAAATGAATAGTGAACTCAAGCTAATGCTTAATAGTGAAAGTAAGGATATTTCCACACAACCAATCCAAAAGACAACTCTAGGTATTGGGACTAAACCGCTGCACAGCCTTAAGTAAACCACTTATTAGTAAGACTAATCCAAGATGAGATTCCAGAATAAGAAGAGCAGCAGATGAAGTGATCCACCCATTATGCCTATTGTCAAGTCTGTGGGTCCAGTATTTTATTTATTTATTTACTAGTTATTTGGCCAGACAGGGAAAAAAAACTGTAATATCTCTTCTCCACACTTGTTTATCTCAGAGTTATTTCCATGAAATCACTGGAGAACTTTAGGTGAATCACTCTTTGATTGAACTGCTAGCAATTTACCTTCTCTAAACAGACTTGTAAAAGCTTGGAAAGCACTGATAACAGTGAGCAAAAACAATGACTCAGTGGCTCTGCTGGGTCATGTTAACACACACACACACACACACAAAGAAAAAAAGATCACCACAAAGATATTTTCTAAAGTTTCAAAGTGCTTTAAAGTTGATTATACCTTTGTGTGTGTGCTGAAAAGTTGTTGAGTAGTTGAAGCATTATATGGGTACAGCCAGATACTACAAAGGTAGTATTTTTGTTAACTACACTCACTCCAGCTATTGTCGCTTGCAGTAGTCTTTTACTTTCATGAATCAATCAGTCTGTGAAGGAGAGCGCTGCACGATTTGCTTTTCCCAAAAACTTTGTTAGAGGCAAAGGATTTTATGTTACATCAAAATTCCTTCTTGATGCATAGGCCAGGGCAGTGGCAGGAAGCAGGAATTCCAGGCTGAGAAAGGAGGGCTGATGAGTAACACACACTGTCTCCAACAAGGCAGGCAGCCTCAATCCATCACTACCAACGCTTCAGCACCATCCGGCTCTGCTCCTGCACTATTAATGAGGAAGTCTCAGACAAAAGCCTGTATCTACTCCCACTCCGCCTTTGAATACATTTACAGAGCCCAGGTATAGGTAGATCTGAATATTTTTTTGACACTTCCAAGTATAGGTTTTCTTCAGGTTTCAGTTCTGAGTGTAAAACTAAAACCTATAGTACATTGTATATTAATCATATGTGGGATTATTATGAGTACTCTGCCTTACCTCTATTCAGTGGAACTGAAAAGGCCCACCAGTTTATCCCAACTTGGCACTACGATGCAACTTGGTGTTTCATAGCTATAATTTAACATCACATGTCAGAGCTTTGAACACAAGCATCAGCAGGGTTACAATTAAACCCTTGTTTACCAAAATGATGATTAAATAAAGCATTCTTTTGTGGTGAAGAGCAACCACTGCCCATTTTAACAACAAATAGGTTATTGTTGTGTTTAAGTGTTTAGTTTGAGTGACAAAAAAGTAAAGATTTGCCTCAAACTACTGATGTTGCTCTCTCGCTGACTTTGCAGCTTTAGCTAAAAGGACAGAGAAACCACCCTGCTTCTGCATGATTAGAAACAGGTGACAATCACCAAGCAGCAGCGATCATTAAAGAGAGGGGAGGATGCAGAGGCAACGAGAAGTCAATCAAAAAGGGAGAGCTAGCAGGCTTAATTCCAACTGTCAGCATCCACTGACATTGATGGGAAAGACCTTGAAAGGCTTTGTCAAAAGATGACAGCAGTGATGCATGACATAAATTCACTCTAAATTCAACAACAAAATACATGTTGTTTTACCTGGAATTTCTCAGTGAGATAGATTTTTTAAAAATTTCTTACTGTATTCAATTTTTGTCATGATACTAAAAGTTCTCCAGTATGTTGTGAAATGAACTCTTCTCTCTCAACAACTCCACAGAGCAAAGGAACCAAACCTCTGGAGCACAAGTGCACCTTCTCCAAAGAAGCTGTCGTACATCAGTGCATGAATATGAATTAGGGTGGTCTGGAAAATAAAATCTGCAAAGCCTAACCCTAGTTCAATATAAGCAGGATGAAAATTACCAAAATAAAAGACCATAAAACCATAGGTCTCCAGAGAGTATTTAATAACCCACAGACCATTTTTTACCCCTCATTTCAGGATAATGTCCTCCTAATCTGTTCAAAGGCCGGAAGTATTTCTCAGCACAATCGAGGTGATTAAACAGTGCTTATTCAGCTGCAATGGGATGGCGGACTGCTGGTTGAGGAGCTGCAACTAATATCTCAGAGACTAATGAAAGTGGCCTTGCAGAAAAAAAAGCAAACAAAAAACTACATAGTCTGAATAAATATTACAAACTCCCTTCTAAAGACAGAGAGCAAAGTCTCTATCTGGTCTGAAACATCAGAAATCAAGTGTCCTGAAGAGCCAAAAAGCAGTCTTTCTCTTATATCCGAACGTTTTTTAATTAGACTGAATGATTACCTATGATCACATTGCAAACTTGCTTACACCTCTTCATGCAACCATTTCTACAAGGCAGGAAGACAAACTAAAGAAAAGGAGGAAAAAATATGTACTAATATGTTCATATTAGTATAAAGCATGGAGTAAATGTGTGTATAATATAGACATTACAACTCTCTATAAAAGGAAAATGTACTCGGATAGAAATCTCTATTAAAGATTCCATCCACTGTTCACTACCTGCCCAACAGCAAAAGGCAGATGGCCTAAATTAATGATTAGCTGGTGAGTGTTGTGCGGCACTGAGCAGCTAAAGAGCCAGATATTTTTTTCCAGAAGTTAGAAGAAAGCTGAGAAAGAACTAAAACAGAGTCATATAAAACATTCCAGTTCCTACAAACTCCAGTTGGACTCCAGTTAAAGGAACATCTGCTATTGACGGAGGCCTCCTTTTGTCGGTTTATTTCTGTTTCATTGTGGCCCCAACAGATGTCTTCTTCCTTGCAAATGTGTTCCTCTCAGGTGTGAATCATCAGTCTTACTGGAGTAACTGAACAATCAGTGGGCACACCTGCAGCTCATCTGCTCCTCATGATGATGGTCATCATTCTTAGAATAATCCTCCACCTTGCACTCAAAACTTTTCAAAGTGCTGTCCCGTACACTATTTATGGCAAGAAAAATGGTACTCACCAAAAACAAATTGATGCTTACATGTTTTTATTTTCCTTACATGAGCACCCCATTCGGTGTTATTATGTATAATGTATAATGTATTATGTATAATGTGAATTGTAAAATCGATCCGGCTTCAGAACGAACAGCCTTAATGGCCGAGCCACAGTCCACTCAGCTTAATGTGATCATTTGTTCAGCTGCCAGACGACACCGGGAGAACGGTATACTGATGAGCTGGCCTGAGCTCTGCTGCAGCGAGCGTGCATGGCCACTGATAACAGGGTCCAGAGCTGGAGGAAGAAAGAATCCCATTACAAATAGCTGCATTAGGTCTGTCAGATTGTGCAGCTAAGGCGGTACATCTCCATTGACCCAGCGCTGCCTCGGCTCCCCTCTGAGGTCAGAGCATTGCCCCTCCTGGGATAAAAAGTACCATGGGTCATGTTAAAGGGACTAAACTGGAAGCCAAGGAACAAACATGAAGCCATTTATACTGACACTGCGGTAAACAATTTAATAGAGTCCCAGTGAAAGGCTAGATTTTATAAGATACGATGAATGAATTAAAAAAATATGCACTCTGAAGTCAATAAAGTCATATTGTTGCACAAGCAACCAGACAGGTAAGTCAAGCAAACGTGATTTCAAACATGGCTGAATCACACTGTTATTTCTGTTGCAACACTGTCAACACTTAAAGCACAAGCACTTCAAACAAATACCGCTCTAAGTCACAGAGATCAAAAAATATTCTGTTTCAGGGAAAGTTCATTTAAATATCTGAGCAAGCATGCCTCTGATTTGTTAACTAGGTTATTATTTCTGTGACGATGCATTTCCGTAATCATTTAAACATATCAAAGGTTTTAGAAATATATTTGCACATATGTTAATATTTCATGCATCAACCTGGAAGATTGTTTACTTCTCTGGTTGATGTTTGATGTCCTCCTCAGTGCAGGCAATGAGTTAATTCCAATCATACCATTTTGCATTTATATTATGTTCCAATTAACTTGGAGCCTACTCTGATTAGACAGCAAAATCAGTTGTTGAGTCTTAGTTAAACCACTGACATTTAGGACCTGCTGTTCTCTTTGCTGTTCAAATGCTCCCTTTTAAAAAGACATGAATAAAAGGTTGAGGAAGTCTTTGGGTTTGGAAAGGAATTTAACAAAATAAATAATTTAAAGAAAAAAAAAAAAGAGATTTCACTGCAAGGAAAACATTCTCAAGTGGTGTAGGTAGCAGATAACAGCCAAGATATCCAAGATTAGCTGCCTCAGTGAGTTCTGCCAAAGAAGACACTGTTACAAAAAGAAATCTAAGAACCTTTCATTTTATCAAAGGATGCCCAGCTAACTCATTTAAGCGCTGGCATCTACAATATGAGAGGTATGCCAGGGAAAAAAAGACTTCCAACATTAAAGCAGAACTAGAGCGTACCAGTGAATGCACTGTGGTCCAAGTGTTTGAGTTTGGAGTTGTTTCATTGCCTCAGGATTAAGGGAACTTTTTCTAAATGAGTTATGCAACCATGAATTCTGCAGTTTAAAAAAAAAATAAAAATCTTGTGATACAGGTAACAGTTTCCATGAAGTATATTTTTTCTCATGTCGACATAAAGTTCCACTGAAATTGGCTGGATTTGGGAGAGATTACAAGATTTTGAGATCACATGACATGTATGTCATATAAAAAAGTATGACACCCTTCATCTTATTCTTCCTAGAGTTACGCATTTAAAATGAGTAACTACTTATAAATTGGCTCGTGGTTCAAATCTCTTCAGAACCATTTGAATTACTGACACAGTCTCAACACGTTAATGTATGAGTTGGAGCCTGCTTGTGGGGTTTTATTTTGAAAATTTACCAGCTTCTCTCTGCTCTTCTTGTGTCTGACTTCCAGTCAACTCAATGTTCTGTGTGTACATTAACGTAAGCAGATGCTTCTGGTGCGCTCTCTTTGACTTGATTTAAAATAGCTGGTGCGGCGCTTCAGTTTCATGGCTGTACCACATCCTGTGGGACCTGAGCTTAAAGATACCATATTTACCATGACAGAGATTGGAAAATGATGTTGGGCTAGTATTATACTGGTCCTGTTTGTGAATTAAATTCAAGAAAACATCAAGCAAAATTACAGTATGAACTGTGATGAACACATTAAGATAACCCCCCAAAGTAGGCAGTCAAAACTTTAATCAAGTTTTAGTTATACCACAACAATTTTAAAAAAAAAAGCTCCAGCTGGAGAAAACACAATTTAGACTCTCAGCATGCTCAGTATTAATCATTTTAAAGTATTTAAGGGAAATCACTGTCAATCCATTATCTTTACCAGCTTCTTCCTATTCGGGGTCATGGGGGTCTGCTGGAGGGTGTCCAAGCTGTCTTCAGGTGAAAGGAAAGATCACCAGTTGTTACGTGCAGACATTCTGCACTTCTCTTCAGGTGTCCATTGTCTGTGAGTTGATTAGGGAGTGGTGCAGCTCTTGCTTGCCACTGGCTTTCCTTTGATTACCTGGATGGGTTGCAACTGGGAGCCCTCTATAAAAGCAACTCACTGTGATCATTTAGGAGGCTGCCCTCCTCACTCAAACCTTTATCTGCTCTGTCCTGGCTCTTTGACTGGACTTGGATGCTGCTATGCTAGGTATGTGGACTAGATAGTCTGGGGTACCCTATACATTCTTGCCTGTAGAATTATACTAATGTTTAGCACACTAGGTGTAGCAGTTGGTGCCACCCACTGTACCTGTTTTGGTGAATCTTTTTTTAGATCAGTTAGTTAGGGCTTTTTGTTATTTGATTTGATCATTTATATTTAGTGGAAAGTTAGGTTCGGTTTTCTTTATTTCGTTTGGCACGACCATCTGTCCCGTCCTCCCCCACATGTACAGCAGCTGACATCCTTTTTCCAAGCCAGTCAATAAAGATAATTTTATATCATGTTGTTAGTATGTCACACCCCCTCGGGCCTTGTTGTAACACCAGTATAGACAAATAATAAAACATGCTCAGTCACTCCTATAGGCAATTCAGAATCACCAATTAGCCCATCATGTGCATTTTCAGAAGGCGGGAGAAACTGGAGTACCTAGAGTAAAGCACGAGAACGTACAAACTGCACCCAGAAAAGCCCCTGGAGGGATTTTTAGCTGTGAGGCAACAGTGCTACCCACCCTGCACCACTCTCTAAAATGCAAATCCTGCTGTGAATTTATTTTTGGAATACGAATTATAGGCATTTGCTGATGGCTAATTCAGGCACTAAAACATTCTTAGTTTCTGTATCCCACATAGTTTTAAAAAAGTGCATATTCAAAATGTGGAGGTTCAAAATGACTAAAGTCAGTCCCATGCATACATGGAAGGAATACTTCAATCAGCTGTAAAGTCTACCCTGTGTAAATCAGTGGCGGCAGTTGAAACAGGGGAAGCCCATTTTACGAGTTCAGGGTTGGAGTGGCTCATGCCATCCCAAAGGTGAAGATAGCAAAGTTAAAAAGAATTGGCAATAACATAACTGTTATGTTATGCCAGGAAATCTGGTTAGCACTGATAAGCCAACTAAAGCAGTGATAGCCTCTGACCACAGTTCAGCAGTACCAGAAATGGTCAGTCTGAGTCAGTCTAGGCAAGACATTATGATATAATGCAGATGGGGAACAACTTAAGTA
>JBAMYA010041996.1:0-14971 GCA_037176975.1 Arrhamphus sclerolepis | reverse complement strand
TCAGACCAATGACACACTGGGGAAGGGAAACATTTACTAACAAGTTTAACAAAAATACTAAACACAGTTAGTTTAACCGTTAACTGAAATAGCTAATAACTAAACAAAGTAACCCAAAAATAAAAAAAAGTCACTAAAGCAAAAGAACTACTGCAAAAAGAACAAGACTCTTCCCCCCATGGTGAAGCTCTGCATGGTTTCACCCAATCATTTGGAATTGGAGAGGTGCCAGTCAGAGTCTGTTGTCTATTCAGTAGTTCAAGTGACTTTCCCCCACAGCACCGGCAAACAAAAAAAATACACCACATTAAGCTTGCAAAATTAAATATACAAAAGTCAACTAAATGTGCGTGCTACAATTAGAACTAATGTATTTTAATTGTGTCAAACAAAAAGGAAAAACAAACAAAAACCATTATCTATATGTGAGATAATGCATGTAAAGAATTCAACATAATAAAGTGTGGGTGCGTGGGGTTACCGCCTGTGTGGCTGCAGATGTGGCCATCACAGTCCAATATTGAAAAAAAATTAACCATAGCATAATCACTAATATAATGTGCATAAACAATGCTAATCTTGCGATAATGTAATGTTTCTGCTGCAAAGTTGGAGATTTTATTGTAAGAGTCAGAGGGAATTTGCTCTATTTTCGTCCCAGCACCTAGTGGTCAGTCAAGGAATTGAAATTGTAGTTACTTCCTGGATTGGCTACCACCTGGAAGCAGGGATGTTGGTCCTTGGTTACACTCCTCAACATGGACAGTAGTGGGCCTTAAGCAAGGTTTTTAAAAAGTACTCAAAGAATGAAACAAAGAGCCTGAGTTGTTCATGTGGTCTCCAAACTCTCCAGATACCAATCCAAAAGGACATGATGGCATCTGTGAGAAGTATTTGGACTACTATTTCTCTTTATTTTGTAATATCTTCAGCTTAGGTGTTAATGATGCTTTACATTGGGCTTTCTAACTGTCTAAATCCCATTTAATCCAACTGTGTTCTTACACTTGAGTCAAAAATAAGGCCAATTGCTTTTGCCAAGACTACTCTTAAAACAAAAAAACAAGCAAACCAACAAAAAAACCACACATTTATTTCATTGTGCATTACTTTGTCATATTATTTTAGGTCTCTGTCCTGACTTTGATGTCTTCCTCTGTCTACCTGTATTTTTCCCTTTCCCATCCATCCCATTTTACTTGCTCAACCAACATCTTTTGCCACATTCTGTGCTGAATTGTTTTTTTGAATTTTATTTCACTTCACATTTCCACAATCATCTGTTGTTGGGGCTGTATTCCCTATCCATGTGTTTTAGTGACACATTTTACATGTTTATGAAGCTGAATGCATATAAAATAGTTGTCTTCATGGCTCAATAAATTGCAACTGAAAAAGATAGGATGTCCTTTTGATGGCTTTTTTTGTTTGTTTTGAAAAGAGCAGCTGTGTTGAAATGGCTTCAAATGATGCAACGAGTGAGCTATAAAGTTGGAGGGGATGGGCGGGGGTGTAGAGTAACAATTTTACGTATTTATATTTAATCCGCCATTATCACAAAATCATGCATCATAGCCTACTCTCTTTCTATCCCACTTGTATCCATTGCTCATGAATTTACAAAGGAAGTGGTATTGGCGGAAGGGTGGAGTCCACTTTTTCGGCAGCTCACAGTCTCGTGTATCCGTCCCACGTACGTGGAGAGGGAGTGAGTGAGCTAAACCACAGTTGCCATTAAAACGAAGTAAAGTGAATGGGATCTGCGGTGAACATGCGCCTCCTTTCTTCCTGTCCCTTTGTCTCTTCCTCCTCCCTTCTCCATTAACCGGGCTCCTTCCATAGTCCATCGTTTCCTGTTACTTAGTTACCAGTTGCCATGACTTGCCTGGGCCGCACGTGTTTCCATGGCGACCGCGCCTATTCTGTCGTCCCCCTGGTTGCCTCTCAGCAGCGCTATCCCGATGGCCTACAGCCACCATGGGCCTTGACCCGCAGCCCCCTGCGCCCCCTGCCTCGTGCTCCCTTACGGCTGTCGGGGGGTTGTTGTCGTGCCGCTGCAGGCCCTCACCAGGCCAGGATACGACTCCAGGCTGCTCCGTTTGGTGATTGACAGCAGGCAAGGAGGGAGTTGATGTGACAGACAATAAAACCGCAGTCAGCTTGTTCAGACAGCTTCACCTTCAACAGAGGCCTGTGGGGAGAAATAGTTCACAGACAACTTAACAGCTATGCAAAAAAACCCAAAATAAAATAAATAACCCAAACAAAAAACGAAAAAACTTGGTTTACCGGTTTTAAATGCGGGACTATGCATCGTTAACTCTAAAAACACGGCGACAGTGGAAATAAGAATGTTTGCTGTTTTAAGCATTTCCATGTGGAATGAGGGCGCCTCTAAGATTTTAGTTCACAAGAAGGTCTATTTTCTATTTGGCGTTTTGATTTAGACATATGTGTGTGTTAGACTTGATGTTGAGCCTCCAAAGGAAGATAGACATTTTTTAGTCAATGAAATAAATTATTTCTTGCTTAACAGAATCAAAAGACAGTCATTGTGATAAATATCAGAAACAAGACCACCATTTATACGGATTTTTTAAAAGATTTTATATTGTGTGTATTGATAGGAGTAAACTTCAACAAAAATAAAAAAAACAACAACACGGTCGTTTAATTTGATTTAATTTAAGGTGTTATTCTAATCACTCTGCAAATATTTTAACCGACACAAACAAACTGACTGAAGCAAATGGTTATGTTGTTGATGATGTGGTCCAAAGCAGGACATGTCCTGTACAGGATGGATGACACAAAGGAGCTGCGTACCAGTTTTCCCACCAGGGGGCACTAGATCCCTGATTGTCTCTCAGATTTCATCCTGTTGGCAGATGAACGCCAACCGAGCAGGAAAAACTTGTCACCCTAACCGAGGCTGATTCACCATCAGTCCCCTTCAGAGGGTCTGCCGCTCATCCTCTTCCTCAGTCTGTATAGCTGTCTGTTTCCCAGCCTCTGTTTACAGTGAGGCATCCCCCACACATGTCCTCAATAAGCTCTGTTTAAATCTCTCTCTCTCTCTCTCTCTCTATATATATATATATATGTGTGTGTGTGTGTGTATATATATATATATATATATAGGTTAAGCGACGTCTGCTGTTTCTGCAGTGCCAGTTTCATTGCTGTAGTGATTGTCTCATCCAAACCTTACCTTGGCATCATTAGCAACAGTTTTTTCTTTAATGGTGATATACTGTCACCCTCTTGTTTGGCTCCAGCCTTTCCTTGTGCCATATTACCTAAACTTTGACAGCTGCTGGTTGATTTGTTGATGAACAAATTAACTTTAAGGTGTTGTTAAGGACGAGCTAGTCAGCTACACCTGTTGCACCAGATCAATGTCAAATGGGAAGCCCAAGCAGAAGCAGTTAATTAAAGAAGCCAAATTAGACCCAGACTGAGACTCCAAATCCCCCACAGGTTGAAGAGAAGACATCACGGATGTAGAGCAGGAACAAAGTGGAGAGAGAAAGAGGAGGTTTAAACCAGCTCTTCCTTCCATCGTATTGAGAAACATGAGATCTTTAGCAAATATGTTGGACAACCTTGAAGCACTGACAAGGACAAATCTGGAGTTTCAGTATCATATGGTTTACTGAGACGTGGCTGTAGGAGTAAATCCCCAACTTTGGGCTGGGTGATAAGCCAACATTTATATCTCAATATATTCCTAATATATTCCTTAACTATGGTCAATAAAATATAATTCCATATCAATATGAATAAAATGAAAATAACAGAAAAACTGCCAAGAATTACCAGTACTGTACACACAAACCATCGGACAAATGAAACTGCCAGATCCATAAAACCTGGTCCTACTAAACAAATCATAACCAGATAATGTGACATTGCCTTCAAACAAGCAAACATCTTGGCATTTTTATAATAATAATGTATCTCAAAATATTTAAAATGTTTTTAAAAGTCATATCAGCATTGTTGAAACATTACAATTGTGGTACATATGGTTTTTGAATTATTGTTCAGGCCTACTGCAGCCTCAGTGTCTATTTTATGCAAACAGAGATACATACAACTCCTCTGCATGACCTGCTGTCAGCATGGCAGATCATAATCTGATCATCATTTATCAAACTGTGAGAAGGATTTTTACTAAAAGTTCACTTACACACAAAAATCAAAAATGGAGTGGACAAAAAAAAAAACATTAATAAAACCATCAAGATCAGAGACATCAAGGAGGTGTACAGGAGAAAGCTGAAGAACAAACTCCAGCAAAACAATGTCCAAGATATTTGGTCAGAGATGAAAAAGATCATTGGCTTAAAGCAGAAGGAAAATCCAACAGATGGAAGTCTGGACAGAGCAACACATTATTCAACAGGTTCACTTCAGAAACAAGCTCAGCATCCTCCTTTCCTGCCTCCAGCCAAACGGACCTCAACCTTCTTATGACCCACAACCTCCCCGTCAAATCTCAGCTGTCTCATCTTCCACCTCAGTCATGGATCTTCCTGCTGCTTCATTATTATCTCCAAACACACCAGAAGATACTGAGACCCCCCTCCACCTCCCACTTGTTTGTCTCCAGCTGAGGCAGCTGGAGAGACCGAACTAGAACAAGGCTGCAGGTCCAAATGGTCTCAGCCCCGGAGTCCTGAAACCCTGTGTGGACCAGCTATGTGGTAGTCTACAGAACCTCTTCAACTTCCTCTTAATCAGGAGAGGGTTTGGGTGTGGTGAAAGACATCCTGCCTTGTTCCAGTCAAAACAGACAAACAAAAAGATCTCATCCATCTTCTCCTCATGACCTCTGGCCCTAACACCCCACATCATGACAGTCTTGAAAATACTTTTATTGGCCCACCTGAACAAGCTCCTTCCAGGACCCACAGCAGTTTCCTTGGCTTTGTTGGGTTGGAATTGAAGGTGCCATCAGGCAGGTGCTCGTGAAGATGGCTCCAAATAAATGTTGGAGCTAGATCAAATAGCCTATTTGTCAGATAAAATATTGTTATATTTAACAGTATTGGTAATTTCCACATCTACTTCATTTCATTTCATAACCAAACGGAATAAAACCGGAACACAGAAAGGGAGTTTTATTTTTTAAAATCTTGAGACCGGAAGTTGCAGCCTGTATTGCGTCCAACTCGACTTTTCTCGTCAACATGTCTCCTTCGCAGGCTCGTCTGCATCACTAGAAGCGCCTGGATTGTTTCGTGAAACTACTGCTATTTGTAAGAACTCATGTTAACCTAATGTGTCTAACATTGGCAACTTAAATGCAAATTGTTGTGTAGTTGTCTACCTGCATTAACAAGGTCACTGTATCCTCTGTCGCCGGTTGTTGTGGGGGAACGGTGAACGTTTTAGCTACAACTGATGGATGCTGACCTGGTTTAGAGAAGCTGGCTGACCGAGCTGCGTTTGATAGAAAGCACTGCTTTTTTTTTGCTTTTTTACTTTTATAACACTTCATGTGTGAAATGTTTCTGTGTATGACATTGCATATGTTTATTGTGTATGTCCGTTGTAAGGTGAGCTCTGTGTGGGTTTCATGTTGTAACGCTAACATAGCACTGGCTAAGGTGAGCACGGTGTTTCTGAACATACCTTCTGCCTTTAGGATCAGTTTAATACTTGGCCTCTAAACATTTTAACTCCATTTCCATCTTCTTCACATATATGTATGCTTCTTTTTCTTCCTTTTTTTTGTACGCTACGTCAAGCGGGAGACTACCATGTTATCCAGTAATACAACCAACATGTCAACATTGACATGTTCAATGAGCTCGCCATTATAACAGAAAAAATGACCAATGGTGACATTGTCAGGCGTTTGGAGCTACATTGGATCAGCTGAAAGTATCTTCGTATCTGTTGTGATTTGCTGTCGGAAATGTCACGCGGCAGAAAAAATGGGTCATTTGTTGTTGACTAGCTAAAGGCGGATTCAAGGTGGCACGTGTCGACCCCACTCCACGGAGAGAGAAGTCTTTTTTTTCCCTTTTTTTCATCCAAGGCAAAAGGAGGCGTGCAGGTTATAATAAGATGAAAGTCAGTTTCAACTGGAGGAGAGGGATGGTTCACATCAGATTTAAGAGGATGGCACGCATATCATCATACATATTTAAAGAGTTCAGGCAGTTGCTTCACTTTTAGCTTCCTTCCGTGACAAAGCAGCTCTTTCTTCACTATGATTTTAGTCTTTTCTGCAGCAGTGAACAGCTACAGGGAAAACAACAATCAAACTTCATGTCAGAATAGCCATAAAATTACCACTAAGAGAGGAGCTTGGTTAAAGTTTGGCAGCAAGGAAGAACGATTTTTTTTTTTTTTTAATGCATGCAGCTAGAAATGGACACTGATGAAAGAGATGATGTGGCATATGGGCCTATTTCCTGTGTGTGCATTTATAACTTTATGTTGTCAGTCAGTTGTGTAAAAGTTAATGGCTACAATGGGAGGTCAGAATCCACCTGATTATTCTTGAAGTTGTGAAAGACAAAACAGAAGATGTCATCTGATCTGTTGATGAGGTGTATTTTAAGGCAGAAAACACCTGAGTGATCTCTCTACTTATGTAAGCAGATGCATGCAAATGCATATAAATGATTCACATCTAATTTACACTTTACTGGGTTAGACTGCCTTTTGCTCTCTGAAATGCTTTAAATTCTTTGGCATAGATTAAACAAGGTGTTTGAAACATCATCAGAGATTTTGGCCCGTATTGACGTGATAGTGTCACACATTTGCTGCAGATTTGCTGGTTGGACATCCATGATACAAATATCCCTTTCCATCATATCCCAAAGGTGCTCTGTTGGATTGAGATCTGGTGACTGTGGAGGCCATTTCAACAGTGAATTCATTGTCATCTTTATGGAACTACATGGAAATGATTTGAGCTTTGTGACATTTTGCAGCTGGCTGGAAATAGCCATCAGAAGATGGGTACACTGTGGTGTGATAGATGTGGTCAGCAACAATACCCAGGTAGACTGTGGTGTTTAAAGCATGCTCAGTTGCTACTCAGGGGCCCAAAGTGTGTCAGTAAAATATCCCCCACATCATAATGCCACCAGGAGCAGCCTGAAGCTTTGATATGAGGCAGGGTCGATCCATGCTTTCACATTGTTTACACCAAATTCTGACACTGCTATCTTGTTGTTGCTAATGAAATCTAGACCCATCAGACCAGGCCATGTTTTTCTAATCCTTTAATGTCCAATTTCGGTGAACCAGAGAACTGTAACCTCAGTTTCCTGATCTTAGCTGACAGTGGTGACACTTGGTGTGGTCTTCTGCTACTATAGCCCATCTGCTTTAAGGATGGACATTCAGAGGTGGTATTCTGCAGACCTTGGTTGTGATGCATGGTCATTTGAGTTACGGTTGCCTTTCTGTCATCTCCAACCAGTCTGCCCATTCTCCCCTAACCTCTGACATCAACAAGGCATTTTTGTCCACACAGCTGCCACTAACTGGATATTTTCTCTTTTTCGGACCATTCTCTGTAAACCCTAGAGATGTAAAACCCTAGAGATGGTTGTGTGTGAAATTTCCCAGTAGGTCATCAGTTTCTGAAATACTCAGACCAGACAGTCTGGCACATTCAAAATCACTTAAAGCACATTTCTTCACTATTCTGGTCCTCAGTTTGATCCTCAGCAAGTCATCTTGACCACCTGTACATGCCAAAATGTATGAATTTGCTGTGTTTCTGTGATTAGATTAGATGTGGTTGTTTAGATATTTGTGTTAAAGTGGCCGGTGAGTGTATTAGACTTCCAGATGCATACATTTATGCATGCATTTGGAAGTCTAATACACAGATAGGCAGGCAGGCAGGCAGGTGACTTTATTTGTCCTCGTAGGAAAAATGGTTTGCAGCAGTGTCAGCAGACATTTACATAAAGGACATACATACACAGACATAACATTAACATACATCTTTGACAGCAAACAAGTGTGAGCTCAGTAATTTACGGTACCCTTTTATTGTTCAATGATTTAATCGCTTGTGGTGTGAAAGAAACTTTTGTCTTATTCCTTGAGAATAAAGGAAGGCAGTACCTTGGCCCGAATGAAGCAGCTCAAATGAGGATCTGAGAGGGTGTGTATCGTCGTTCATGTATATTTTTTCCATACTGGGTAGAGTGGTCCCCAACAGTTTGAAGGCTGTGGTCACTATACTTCTCAAGGATTTCCTCCTCTGAGCCTCTGTAGCATTGCCAAACCAACAGGTGTTACAAAAGGTTAAAATACTCTCAATAAAGGCAGAATAAAACATTAAAAGCATTGAATTATTGACTCTAAAAGACCTCAGTTTCTTTAAAAAGTACAGTCTCTGCTGAGCCTTGGTGTTAATAAGGTCAGCCCCACTTTAGGTTACAGTCCAGAACCAGGCCCAGGTACTTGTAGCATGAGATAGTCTCAATCGGCTCTCCCTCAATGATGGTTGGGGAGAATGACTGAAGTTCCCTGAAGTCGATAATCGTTTCTTTTGTTTTTGGCGTGTTCAGGATTAATTTGGATTTTTTGCGCCAGTTAATGAAGAAGTCCAGAACTGGTCCATGCTCCTCTTCCTTTCCAGGGCCGTGTCGTCAGCATGTTTAATTAAATGTCTATTTGGGAAGTGCTTCTGCAGGAGTTTTTGTACAGAATAAATAACAGTGAAGATAATTATATATTATTATATACCCACTACTCTGGGTCTAGTAGTCCAGATGGGTCAAATGCAGAGAATGAAAATCCCAACAGGGATCAATACTATTAAATCTAAATCAAAAAAACAAAAAAACAAATCCCTGAGGAGAGCCAGTGGTGGTTGTTTTGTCAGAGAGTTTCTCACCCACTCTGACCTGCTGGACTCTACCTGTTAAAAACTCTGTGATCCATAAAACTAAGCTATGTGAGATTAAAAACTCTTTTGTTAAAATCTCTGTTAAAACCTTTGGCTGAATGGTGTTAAAAGCTGACAAGAAGTCCACAAATAAGATTTCTGCATGGGTCTTTGGTCTTTCAAGGTGGGAATAGAGCAGGTGCAGCATAGTCAGAACAGCATCTTCCAGCCCTCTAGAGGGCGATAATGCGAACTGTAGTGATGTCAATACAATGGGCCAGAAATCATTAAACACCACTGGTCTTGGAATCTTTGGCACAGGCACAATTATGGATGTTTTCCATAGTAAAGGAACTATATGGTGGCATAAAGAATAGTTAAAATTATTTGTAAAAACTAGTGCCAGTTGTGAGGCACAATTTCTAAGAACCTTTCCAGAGATATTGTCAGGTCCAGGACTTTTTCGAGAGTTGCAGGTTCTTAACATATTCAGCCTCTGACAATTTTATGGTAGGTGGAGGCAATGGGGACATGGGGACATTTATGTTAAATCTATCAAGGGAAGAAATTAAGAAAAGGTCTGTGAAGGTTCAGGTACCCCGGGACAATGATCACCACCATACAGCTTTAGTCTACACCGTCGTTTATTTATAATTTTATTTCTGATTTTGCGCTGGTCTGATGCCCTCCCCGACACAACCCTCCCCATTTATCCAGGCATGGAAATGGCACTATGGATGGTTGGGGCAATGGGGGCATAGGGGTTCAGTTTCTCATGTAGGGGCTCTTTAGCAGGTGAGGGAGTTAGGATCGATGCGTTGACCTTCCGCTTGGAGAGAAACCGACTCGTGCACGATCACTCCAACGCAGTTCAATGAGGAACAGAGAAAATGAAGAATGTCTTTGAGTGTCTTGCGGGGCTTTCTTCATCTAGATTTATTAAGAATGAACGAAGAAAGCTCCATGAGTTGTGGTAAAAAGTCATTTTAAAGAAGTAACAGACAGTAAAAACAATACAAGCCGATCAGCATGGTACAAAGAGCAGAGAAAACTGTGCACTCAGGAAGAGATAGAGTCTGCTAAAAATATAGAAATAAAGCAAAAACTAACTGAGCACTACAGAAGCTCTACCGAAGCAAAGAAGAAAAGTAAACCAATCAAAATCAGAAAATAGTGGCAAAATGTTCCAGAAAACGTGTGAAATTAAAATCATACTTGTCTAATGTTTTTTATATTAAGTTTTCAGGGCTGCAAACAAGAATGTGTTCGTCTCATCTATTCGATTCATTATCAGCTCAGCCATGTCTGCCTGAGTCCTCCAGAGACTGTTGTAGGACATTGCTGTACTGACATCCATGTAATGTCAAATTAAAGATCCATGGTTGTTCTTTCATGATGATCTTGGATGGATAAGCACAGTTGTTTGGTTTTGACACATCGTTCCTTCATCATTAATCGGATTCTTTTGAGGGAACTTTTTTTTTTCCTTGTCAAAAACAAATACTGCGTGTTTACAAGATCCCATAATTGGGACCCTCCTCCCACAGAGGGACATAATGAACCATTTTATGATGGATAAAATGGTAATTACTATGGTTAGAGTCAGAATTGCACAAATTATTGTTAATCAATGCATTGCCCTTTCAAGCTGTGTAAATCAAGGTCTGATTGTAGCGTTTCAGAGCTCAAATGTCATCAAGCTCTCCTTCCGTCTGGCATGACATTCTTCTCTCCCCTAAATCTCTCTCTCTCTAAAAAAAAGAGACAAATAACATTTGCAAGAGCCCACCTTGTTTTTGGCTCACCGCATGAAACAAGAGATAAAGCTGGAAAAATCGCCAAAATAATTTTTTTGTTTTTGCCGTTTCCTTGAAAGATATTTGTTATCCTTTTCTTCTTTTTTTTCTTTTCTACATATTTTCTCATACTCCTCTCAACCACGATACTGAAACCGCTGACAGCTGAGATAAATGGTTGGATTTCTCATGGGTTACCATTATATTACCTAATTGACCAAAAGCATTTGCATCCATCTATTTGTGTCACCTCCGAATACTGAAGTCTTCAAGCAGCTGTAGTCACATGTAATTCAGCCAGAACAGGTGAAGAAAATGATCATCTTATTTTAGCACAACGTTCCTCCTGGAAATTTCATGTGGATGCTGCTTATTGGTGACTTATTTGACTTCAGGTCAAAAGAATATTCTGGCCTCAATGAAAAAGGTGTAGAAATGCAACAAGCTCCTCAGAGCACTGAGCCAGCCTCTAAGCCCCCTAACCCTGACCCCAAACAATGTTAACATATGAAGGACGCTGAAGGACACGTTTAATCCACAGAGACTTCACACCTGAGCTGTTTTGACACCAGGAAGTCCTAGACCAGGCGTAGGCAACTCCAATGCATATCTTACATGTTTCCTGCCACAACACAGCTGATTCAAATGAATGGATCGTTAACATACTTGTGCAGACCTGGATGGCAAGCTGATGGTGATCCATTCATTCAACTCAGGTGTGTCGTGGGAGGGAAACATGTAAGACATGCAGGACAGTAGCACTTGAGGCCTGGAGTTGCCTACCGTCCTAGACCATGATTTAGACTGTAGATCACAGCGTGGACTGTAGCGTTATGGTGTCGTTGTTAGTTGATAGTGACTGCAAAAGCAATCATACGTGAGCATAACCAGACATGTGATGGCTCCTGCCGGCTTCCTCTACACTGCCCCGCTGCATTATGGGATACAATGTACCATAGGCTACGTGGACTGGCTAGCTGCGTGCTTGAAATTTTCCCCAGTAATTTCACAAGTATTTTTGGCAGAATGCACATTGTGTATTTATTTATTTATTTTTAAATGTGTTTATTTTGGCTCTGGTGTCCTTAAACAACAGTAAGCAGACAACTAGGGCACAGAAAGTGGCGAAGACACACAGTCAAGGCCAGAAATCGAACCTGCGACCGCTGCAGGAGGACCGCAACTTCTGTATATGGGCTGCTATCACAAACACCTGAGCTGAAATTAATTAATTAATTAATTAATTAAATTATTTATTTTATCCTAAATCCATGAGACTTCTATAGTACAGATATAAAGAGTAATAATTAAGTGCTTTTAATGTTGTGGGTGATTACTCTATAATTAAGAGAAAGAAAGAAAGAAAGAAAGGTTTAAAAAACGGTAAATTGTCATTTTATGCAGGTGTTCCTGCAGGAGATCCAGTTCATCCAGATTGCAGGAGTTAACTGTAAAACTGATGTGTATGTCTGAGATCTTGAGCTTTGCACTAATTTTTATAGGACAGACTGCTTCTTTTTGCTGCTGTTTGCAAAAAACGAAGTCAAGGAAACAGTTCTCTCTGTAAAGATAAACATTTGCAAATATCGACAAACAATCCCATGTATCTCAGACTGATGTGCAGGTAAGTGCATGAAAAGGCAACATATTGCACATTTTCTCCCGTACAGACGGCCATAACCGTAACTGGAGTGTCTATGCACATAAACGTTGCACGTGTGTTCAGAAGGGGGATTCTGCAGCTCCAGGCCTGCTGAGCTTTGCTGCATCTCCCACAAACTCAGATGCATTTTCTAAAATTGATTTTCATGAGAACTTGCAGATTTTGTTATGTGGACACAAATTTATGTTAACATCACGTTCATCTACCATGAAAAGATTATATGATGATGCCATAAATATGACTCTGTGGATGTGGCACAAAATATAAACTCAGGCCAGTCTGATTTTATTGATCATACAGGCGAGAGCTGCGATGACACGGCTCGTTGAATCTGAGGTGCGCTGGGTAGTTTTCAGATGTCAGCACGTCGTTGGCTGCAGTGAGTGAAAGATTTGTCATGACATCCAAACCATTTTGATGCCGCATATTTCAAAACAGAACTTAAAGAGAAGCTTTCAGATCTTTACTTCTGAGCAGGTTCAAAACTCTCACTGATCTGAGGCACATCCAACTAACAGTTTCTTCACGTCCTCACAGTTCAGTCTCTAATCTTTCTTCGCTTTAAGAGTGTGCGCTGACAAGCCTTGCCGCTTCCTCCTCTGCTAGTTCCATAACCATATCTTTTCCCACATGGCCCTGTTTCTCCTGGTGCACCTGCCCTGCAACATCCCTTCGCATATGAGCTCCAGCTGTGCCTGCTGGCGGCATATCTTTGTATCCTGCTGAAACAGCTCTGATTGTAAAACCTTTAGACTCTGAAACTGTCAGATTCATTTCACGCTATACCCCTAGAAAACTTAAGCCATCTTGTTCAAGGTTGGACTCTATAGTTATCGCAAACTGGCTCCAGACGACAGAAAGAAAGAAAAAAGAAAATCTAAATCTGTAACTTAAACCACATGAAACTGTGAGTTGTAAGAGAAGTTGACGGTTGAGGGAGTGGTTGTGGGGTAAATGTTTCTCTGAAAAAGCCCGTAGTGAGAGACACAAGACAACAGATGCAAGGAAGACGCTCAGAGAAGCAGTGATATGATGAGGAGCTGAGACCCGCATCCCCTTAACAACCACCAGAGCTTTATTAGAATACGCAGTGATGGGAAAATTAGCCCAGAGACAAAACAGTAATGGGTTTATTAAGGTTAACATTATGATTTAGCATACATGCTGAGACTATTTTGATTTCATTACCAGGCAGTGAGTTTATTCTCAATCAGTGAGAGACTGAGAAAGAATGAGGACCAAGTGTTAGATCTTTGTGTTACGAGTAACAGTGGCCTTAAGGAGAGAGTGCTACAGATGACTATGTCTGCCAGTGGACTGGGCCTGTCAGCATGAAGGGTGATGAGAGAGACATTTGTGCTGGTAAACCTTCATGCCTCAGGATGCACAGTGTAGAAAACAAGCAGACACAAGCCTGGTAATAGAAGACACACAGAACACATTGTGTTTCACATATTTAAAAAAAAAAGTCATTTGTTTGCTGCATGTAGAATGTAAGCATGTAGAATTAAGAAACAAGAAACCAGTTTCATCTGGTGAAGAAGTGGACTGTATATATTCACTCGGTACCAAATTAGAGCAACTTTTGTCTTCAGAACTGCCTGAATTCTTGGTTTCACAGGTTCAACAAAGTGTTGGAAACATACCTCAGAGATTTTGGTCCATATTGACATGAAAGCAGATTTGTCATCTACACATCCATGATGAGAATCTCCCCTTCCACCATAAGGTGATCTGTTGGATTCAGATCTGATGAGGCCACTGGCGCAATGTGACCTGATTGTCATAGTCAAGAAACCAGTTTGAGATGATCCTGGTGGATGTCCTGCTGGAAGTGGTCATCAGAAGATGGTCCACTGTGGTCATGAAGAGTTGGGCATGGTCAGCAACAATCCTCAGGTAGGCTGTGGTGTTTGACCTTCCTCCTGTGTTAGCTTTCTGTTTCCATACCGGGTGTTCGCTTCGACCCGTGTCTTAAATCAGCTATAAAATACACTAAAAACAATAACCTATCATCCAATTTTTTGTCATCTCTTGGTTACCTTGTTAGGCTTCCTTATCCATGAAAATGGTGAGTTTAATATTTATTTTTGGTGTGGGCCTCTGGGCCTTTTATGTTTTTATTTTTTTAATCAGTATACCTCTCGATTTCAATAAAAAATAAGAAAAAAAATAACCTCAAGAGAATCATATAAATAAATAAAAGGTTGTTGTGTTACCTGAATATTACTGAGGGGTATAGAACACATCTCTGAAATGAATTTGGTTGATTTATTTTTTTAATTTTCAAAATTAATAACTATAGTAACATCTATGGTGTCATGGGTCAGTTTTGATCCGTATATGTTTTCTTCAAGAAAATGCAAAAAAAAAAAAAAAAAAACACATTGAAAAACAGAACAGATCATAACACAAAATTTTGATTTGCAAGTTCAAACATACAAACAATCAAACCAATAGAAATCAATTAATACTTCCAAAACTATTAGAAAGCTAAATCAGAGTACAAGTCTCTGTGTGTGTGTGTTCAGATGCATGTGTGTGTGTGTGTTTTTTGTGTGCATTCTTGCAAATTGCAGTGGAGATGGTGATTGTGGGTCGTGTTGGTTTGGTTATTAGCCTGTTTGTGTTCAGCGA
>JBAMYA010041995.1:0-14972 GCA_037176975.1 Arrhamphus sclerolepis | reverse complement strand
ACACACACACACACACACACACACACACATATATATATATATATATATATATATATATATATATACATACATACATACATATATACACACACGCACACATTTAAAATTTAATTGAATTGAATACACATACACACACAGATTCACTGTTTCTTCAAATGTAGGAAGCTACAGCACATACGGTTTATCACTTACATGTGAAAGTGGTTTTATACTTTGACTCATTGCAGCATGCTACAAGTCTTTACACATGCTCTGCCTAAACCTGATGTCGCTCACAAAAACTGAAACTAAACAGTTCAGCAACTCTCCAGGGGCTATACCATTATTTTTCAGACTGAGAATAAATAATTTCATCTACTCTTCACAAATCTTAAAACTTGCATGATTAAAGTCTAATATCTAAGTGAAGCAGGGCCAAAAAGTCTTCTTAAGCCACTTTACACAGAAAACAAGGTCTACACAGTTCAAAATAATACAATCAGGCTCAGTCCAATAAAATCAAAATTCAATACAATTTATTGTACTTGTGTTAATCCGATTCATTCAAGATTCAAAATCCCAATTTATAGAAGAAAGAAACTGCAAGCAGATCACAAACTGAAGATTTGATGCAATCCCCTCTTATGCTATGCTAACCAATACTCTATAAATTTAACAAAATATATTAGAAAGGAAAAGCTGTGTTTAAACTTCTCTTTGAATCAAATTAATTATCACCCTTAAACATGATCAGAGTGAAACATAACAGGAACTTTTTAAAGTATTAGAACTTAAATAATTGAAGCGTTTTATATCATATTAAAACTTACTAAATACTAGAATGGTGGCATTAATATTAACATGCCAGCATACAATTTCTATTGAAACATAAGACCACTTTTCATTCAAAGAAAGCAAAATAAAAACATTATGCTCAAGTGTTGAGGTGCTCAGGCTAAAACCAGTTTTCGGTGTCAGAAAGGTGCCTCTGTTTCATTCTTTGATTTGATCACCATGGTAACTAATGGTGAAAGCATAACTTGATCCAAAGGAGGTTATGTTCAGACACTTTCATTTGCTCTGAGAGTGCTACTATTCCACTTTAGTGGAATGATATTCTCTGAGCAACAAATATTCTCAGCGCAGCGCATATATACACTTATTGCTGCCAAACTAATCGTGCAAAATGTGCCACTTCAGACACTACATGCACCTAGTTGCTCATGTAAAAAAATTCACATGCTGCACATTTTGAATTTGCTTTGTGAATTTGCTATCAAACTTCCATCTAACTGACATATAATTAAATTTGCAATCAGTAAAATTTGATTTAGATATTTCAAGATATGTTTCATCCGGTTATAAAAGAGTAAAACACACATAATGCATTTATTTAATATGTCTAAATGTATTTTTTTATGTGCTCTACCATGTCTGTTTGGAAACAATCCACACTGGGCTGCAAAATAATGTAAAATATTTATTTAAAAAAAGGACAGGCTTTATTCTCTTCTCTTCTCACCTTATTTACTGTAAGTGCTGATAATTGTTTCCACAATAGCTTGTTCTTCTTTACGAGAGCAGATGTCACATTATCAGTGCATTTTGTTTGGAAGAAAAGTCAGATAACATAAAACACCCCTTTTTTAATTTTCTTTTTTTTTTTTAAGCGAACGTGCACAGAATCTGGAGAACAAAGAAAGCCTATAGCCACCTCTATGATGCCCATTTTGTATGGAGTTTAGCTTGAGGAAACTCACTCTCACACATGCATACACACAAAAAGCTGATAAACAATCACATCATATATATTCAACATTATATGCCTAAATCTGCGTGTCTTAATATGCATGATCCTATGGTAATGTTATGATCTACAGCTGATCCCCCAGAATTCATGCCATCTTATGGCAGATGGAAAGTACAGATTATATTCTACCTACTGCACGAAAACACAAAAGCATGCAAACACAAAAGCACGCACAAAAACATTCATGCTTCCATTTGTTAAACGATTTCCCTTTCTACATTCATCTCGGGCCTCCTGCACTTCTCTTTCTCATGTGTCAGTCTTTCTCACCCCCTTTGCTCAGGTTTAATTGACTATTGAGGCAGATGGGGTGGTCGATGGTCTGTGGGAATCAATGTCATCATTGTGGAGCTGAGAGAGAGATTAGCAGCTAGTTAACACTAGTGAGAGATGACAGCTGGCATCGTAACCCTCCACACGCAAACACGCAGGAAGTTCTGATTCCAGTTCTTAGCCAGGCTCAGCAATTATGCAAAGGGAAAATTAAAAAAAAAAAAAAAACCTGCTCTGTATATTTTTACCCTGAGAACTGAATATATTTTATGTACTCACATTTATGTATAATGTGTTTTTGCCTGAGGTTACATAAAAAATAATGAGATAAAAAGATTTCCTGTGTCAGTCAAAAATTGAGGACTCAGTTGAAAATTAGGTAGTAAAATAAATCTGTGTTTAATTTTTTTTTTTTTTGTTTAATAAATCACTGCCTTGTTATGTGATGAGCAACAATAAAAAAAATGACAGCTCATTAAAATGATCTACTTTTCAAGAAAGCTACACTAACAGCTACAGACAACAAGTGAAATGTTGGCAAAGCTGAAGACCAAAATGCTTCACTGGTTAGTATATCCTATTAAATCTTTTTCGTTCACATATTTCTAAAAAGAAATAAATAAATAATAAAAACTAAAAAAAAAAAAAAAAAAAAAAAAAAAAATCAGTAACTAATAAAAATGTACAACATACATGCAGAAATGCCCCCCACCCCCATGCTACCTATGATGGGGGTTGGGGGACAAGACAATTGGCATCACAGGTTCATCTCCTGCATGACACAGAGATGAAACAACAGAAGAGAATAAAAATCTGTTTGTCTTGGGATTTAAAGAAAATGCATTTCATTTTTATTTTTGTAAATCATGACGACATTTCTCTAAATGTCTTAATGTACATTTTTGGCTTAAGAAGTTAAATATTCAGCTGATGAGGGAAAAAAAAAAAAAATCAAATCTGCCAGTAAATCTCAATATTCTATATGATATATTGAGAGTGTAAACTGTTTATCGCAATTATTTTTGTTTTGTAGTTTTATCTTCTGACCAAACAAAATGTGAAACACGTAGAAAGAAGTACCTTTTCAAATGATTTCAAGACAAGCTTATTTACAGATTGAGTTAAACACTCAAGTATGTTTGAATCAACGAGTTCGGTCCAGAAGTATTTGAACAATGCCACAGTTTTCATGATTTTTGTCTCTATACAACATATCTCACACTCCACTCATCAGCTTTGCAGCATTTGCCTGAACATGATCTTAGAGTATAGCCTTATATACATCATTATTTCTGTCAGCAGTCACATCATCAATAACCAGTGAGGTTGTTTCACTGGCAGCCATACAGGCCCTTGCTACAATACTACAATACTACCTCCATCGTTTTTGACACATGATGTATTATGATTTGGATATAAGTGCTTCCTTTCCTTCTCCATCCTTCTTTCTTCTCATCATTCTGATACAAGTTTATCTATTTTTTATCTGTCCAAAGAAAATGATTCTTTTTCTAGAAGTCTGTGCCTAAATGTCACCATTGGTTTGAATCTCGTGAACCCGCTGTATTTAATTCATTTTAAATTTTGACTATGATATTTTAGTGAGTATTACTGACTTCTGTTGATATTGTGAAGTGAAGTTTTCTTTGAAAGGGAATGGATTCCGCCATCATCCACTTCAGCTGTCTTTTGTAGTTTCCTGCCATTGAGTTCACCAGTACCAATCTATTGATTTGGTTACGTCTAAGGCTAGGGATATACTTGCTGTTTGACTCTGTTTTTATTGCACAACGTACACAACTAGCTGTGTTGTGAGCATTACTTGCTTGCATACTACGCGGGCAGAGTGTGTAATACTGGAGGTAACCAGCTGAGGGCAGAATACCAGAGTCGGAAATACAACCATAAGCAGTAGAAAAAGTTAATATTTTGTTTTTGTTGAGGCCACAGTCAGATAAAACAACCACAGCGTCATTTTGGAGATGTTATGATCCATGAAACTAATGTCGTTTGGATGGGGGCTCGTTTCTCTCATGTTGCCAATGTGTAACATTTACAAGAAACACAGACAGCATTTGACAGTTAATTTGTGCTCTGACCTACTCTAGCGCCACCAACATTCAAGTGAATATTGCAGTTCACATATGCGTTGCATCGTTTTTGGTGTAAGTGCATGACCAACGTGTCAAATGAATGCAGGATACACGCAGCCATGATGCATTTGCATTGTTAACAAGTATATTCCAAGCCTAAAGGTTTTTTCTTTCGTCTTTCTCATACTTTGTCATTTTTTTCTTCTCACCCTAATGGTGACCCTCTTTCACTTGCTTTGAGATCTCCTTTGACTTCATACTGTATAGGTAGCACCAAACATTTGTCAAATGTCAGGCACCGACTTTGTCAATACCAGATATCATTTTGAAACCTTTTACTACTACTCTACTTCATACGTCTTCAAGTAGTACGGGAATATACAGCATATGGCCAAATAACTCCCCCGTCAACTGTCCGAATACTTTTCAGCCTTTAAAATTTAAGGCACTTCACTTAAAATTACTGTAATACCATAATGAAATATCACTTTTTTAAAGTCTACGATATGATCACATTTTAACTGTTTTCATTTCAAATCAATTGTGGTGGAGTACAAAGGCAAAATCATCAAAACTTGGTCAGTGTCCAAACGCTTCTCCAAATGTGTATGAAGGCACAAATTTAATTCAAGTTGGTATTAAAATAGCCAGTTGTTTTTTTTTTTTTTTTCTTCTTCCCCAGTAAGAGATTAAATTTCCTCAAGGGTTCCCAACAGGAGCACTATGCCTGGTCAAAGCAGACCAGATCAGGAAAACTAACAGGGGTTATGTTGCTACTCGACCATCTTTAGAAAGCAGTCTCTTCCATGACTGGAGGGACTGTGGGTGTCAGTTACTTGGCTCCTTCATTTAGGTCAAATCAAGTTCAACAACAGACGCTTCTCACAATCTTTGAGGTGGCATGTTTTGACATGATAATGAACATTTGTATGGTCCTTCATGTGCTGAGTGAGTGCCATGACTACGATAGTTTATCTATTTTACACACACATTGAAGAAAGTCAAAATGCAGGAAGCCCAAAAAGCATAAGCTGCGTTTCCAAATCCCTCCATCGTACGGGGGAAGAAAAAAAACACAAAAAAGAAAGGGGGGGGCGGGGGGGGGGGCGGCGGCAGACAGCAAGAATCCTGGCAGTCTCTTGCACAACTTATTTTGTTGTAGGGAAAAAAAATGTTATTTATTATTCAACAGGATTTTGGTACAAGACAGAATTTGGTTTGATCATGTGTGTGACATTCATCTTCTTTTGACCAGGGAAAGTACTTAGAAAAAGAAATCCCCCAGGATTAAACATGCAATGCACCCAGACAGCACTGGCCTTGTCCAAATTCATTTGCTTGTCAACAGAAGTAATTTAATATGCCAACTATGAACAGCTGGAAGGAGATTTATTTCAACTGTCTATATTAGTTACGCCCTCGTGTCATTCAAACTACCATCCACATTTGGATGACAGTCAAAACTATGTCAAGTGCCTCTTGAAGATAAAAGACATATTAACAGATGATGAAAAGAGCTAGACAAAATAATGGTCTGTAAAATAACTAATCTTAATCTCCCTCTTGAAACTGACAGGGCATTGATTTCACAGTTGATTCAAATTGATTTTCTTTAACAGTCAGAAAATTACTTTGCTATAGTTTGGTAATATAGTTCAATTATTAGAACACAATATGCCCTGATTTCAAATACAGTCTACTATACATTTCCAGTGACACAAATGGAAAAAAGAAGCAGCTGTAAAGAAATAATCACAGTTCACAGTAAATTTAGAGAGCAACACCTTGCTATGCATCCTTTCACGCTCTCCAAGGAGCAACAAAGAAGTAGGAAAGAGAGGTAACATGATGAAGATGGATAGTGTGCTTCTACTTCCGCACTTAGTGCGTAACACAGCACCTCCTATCCTTTGGTGCCTAAAACACAAAGACAAGTATTTGGGCCTGTCAATTACCCAGTCACCCTCACTGGAATATTACTTTCTGCCTTTACTACAGAAAGCAAAATCTGCCAGCTCCTGCTCACATTCAAAAAGAGGAGGAGGGAAAAAGGATCAGTAGTGACGCCAGACTGGGTTACATACATATCCATCCGTGTCTACATGGAGCAGTGACATGTAGCAAGAAGATGGACATGTAACATGAGGAGGACAGATCAAGTATTCCCCCCTCCACCCCCCACCTACATCCACACCCTGTCCACTGTTAACGCCTGTGGCTTTGTGCATTTTACAGCTTACAGATTTAGAATTGTGAGGAGAAAATTTGCAGAAAGCAAGCAATTTCTTTCCGTGTTTGAAGAAGAAAAAAAACAAAACAACACAGCCCCTCCACTGTTTTTAAGCAAACTAACTGTGTACACTGATGACAAAGGATACAGACTATCTGCAATAGTCTTTTTGAATGAGTTCTACTGGGGGCTTCTTTTTTTGCAAATAGATGCTTGTCATTTGAGTAGTAAAAAAAATCTCTGCCACTGAATAAACAGCTGAACTTGAATGGATAGATGGATACCATGTTTGCCGAAGGTAATTTATTTATGGTTCTGCTAACAGCAGTCTAACATATATTTTGACCGTAACAAACAATACATGCCAGGACATTTTTTTTTCTTTTCTTTTAAATGTTGCTGTGAAATCTGCCCTCCCAAACTGTCTCTTTAGGCTCCTTGTGAAATCCTTTTGTCCTCAGCGCAACCATAACACAACATGAAGAAACTGCAAGCTGCTGCTTGGTAATTGCTTACAATTCAAAACTCATCACAAAGACATCAATTTGCTGTAAACTGTGTGTTTTTAAAAAACAACAACAAAAAAAACACTTACATTTGTGGGTTCATACAATATAAAGTCCCGGATCTATCTTACCCACAGCAGCAGTAATGGGCACACTGTAATAGGTATTTCTTGAATAAGACGCACAAACCTACCTCCATGGCTAGTGCAGCTGTCTGTTGGTCGTAGTGATTTAGGAGATTGGGCATGAAGGTGGTGTTGTAAGGCAGATCCTGGCACATTCTCAGTCTGATGGGCTCACAACTAAATTCACTGTGGCTCTCTATATACTCCATATGAATGGACAGACCAGGCGAAACCAGGGACATAAGCAGTAGGAGGAAAGGGATGAAGAAATAGTGATGATCTTTGTGTCTGCAGTTGTTTGCTGCAGTGTTCGGAGACCCGTCTCTGGCACATCCTCTCCCTAGAGGTGTTAGCATTTTAATGCTTGACATATTTCAGTGTCTCAGACTGATGACATTATCACCACGTAAACATCCTCTTGACAGCCACGATTTGAAGAAAATAAGTCCATTTCACATTTCGATGCTGGGGGTGAAACGCAATAAATCCACATGAAATAAAGAGAAGTCCACAAGGCAGGTACACTCTTTATTGGCAGTCTGAATTGCACATTGGGAGTCACAATTCACCCGCTGGCTCCAAACAGAGCTGCTCTCTGCGCTGGTCATCAAATTTCCAGGGCATTGCTTCTCATCACTCTTCTTGTCCCATGAAAATATTTTGTCTTTAAGTGCAGCATTCAATTTGTTTCACGTTTTAGAGAAACATTTCTCCCCCTTGATTTCTGGTGCTCTTCTGTTCAAAGGCTGCTTCAAACCCAGTGTAAAGCTGAAATAACAGCCATCTGTTACAGGTCTTCTGTGGGTTGCTGTTCATCTCCCTTTTATGTCACTTGTTTTAAGTCTTCTTGCTGTATTTAAAAAGATCTTTACAACAACTGTCCAGCTCACAGTATTTCATAGCCATCCAATGAATTTGCCTTCTTCTGCAAGAAACCAAATCCCAGGTTGGCGAACTGGATAACTGGATAATCCAAACAGGTCCTGTAGTTTATTTAAAAGAGAGAAAAAACACAGAAATAAAAGCTTAATGGTTATAAAAGCAGGGTGGATATTTTATAAGTTCACTGTGCCATCTGGTATTATGCCTCATAAGCCACACCCTTGGAGAAATAAGATTTTATAACATATTCACCAGTGCGCAAAAAGAGATTTTTTTTTTCTGCCAGACTATGACAGATTGCGTGTTAGCATTCTTTTAGAAAATTTGTCTCGACTTGTCTCAGTGTCAGATAATCTTCTTGTATGAGCGTTGAGTCAGCGAGGTCATGTTGCACACACCACGGAAAGTACTTTCAAAGCAACCGCGACAGCTACAGCAACAGCCGACATCAGCGGCCGATGTGAACGCTACACCTGCGGAGGAGCAGACACTCCCCCAGCCGCGTGCTTGCGCGAGCTTCACGGCTTAACTGCGATGTTTCACACTCGGAGGCTCGATGCTTCTACGTCTAAACTTCAGGGATATCCTCGAGGGATGTATTAAATAAAATAAGCCATATATTTCTCTAGCTTTTGTGTTACATTCGTCAAAAAAAACAAAACAAAACAAACGGCTTTCTGCCGACCGTTAGACGCGCGCTTCCTCTCAGCATTCAACAATGCTGACAGCTAGCTGGCGTTAACGATGCTGAATTAATTATTCATTTAGATGAACACCTGCGTGACGTTAACCGTGAAGCGCGGCTCTCAATGGCGGCTTGTTTAGATTGACCAGGAGAAGTTGGGTTGTTACAGACAGCAGAAAGCTGAAAAAGGAAAAAAAACAAACAAACACCCGCATCGCTCGGTAAAGCCTCTCCGCTCCTAAAAACGACACGCGGTGACAAGCAAGAATTACCGACAATCAATCCGTGTTTGGCACCGCAGCGTCCTCCAAGGCAGCGGCAGCCCTGTTCTTTTAAATATTTACTGTCCAAAACGAGCCGCATTTACCCACTGTGTTGCCATAAAGAAATTGCATAGTTGCGATGTGAACGTAAATGTTTTACCTTGCAGAAAGAAAATCGAGTGGTCCTCTGCACCGCGCACTGCAGATCCGTCCGTACATGTCAGCAGCTGGTTGCTTACAGCGTTCAGCCGGGACCGCGGATTCCCCGTGACCGCGCAACGACGCTGATCGACTCCACAGGACGGTGCATGTGGGCGGGTTAAATGTACGACTACAGTGGGCTGCTGGGATGAAGCAGTGTAATGAACTGGTAGGCTGTATCGGTAAAATGCTGCGTTTTATGCTTATGAATTGATAGCATCTGAATAAGGAATAATGCTGTACATTCAAATTTATTACCCCCCCCCCCCCTCTAAAAAAAAAAGAGAGAAAGAAATAAAATAAGATAAAATTCCAACTTCATATTCACTGTGGTAGAAAATGCATTTTGATTATGATGAAGTGTGCGATCAACGCCAGACCTGCATTATGTCAATATTTATCCCTTACAGGCGCAGGGATTAGTAGTGTGCTATGATTTCCTTCCACACGATTGAGCTGGGCTCTACATTAACTGTTTCATGGCTGATCTGATCTGATCCTCTCTGTCATGGAGCTGTGGGGGGTCCGTGACTGCGGCAGCTGACACTGCTGTCCTACATACTAGTTTTAACCTCTTAATATGACCCCACTTAAGATTCATCAACAGTACTGTGCAAATACAAAAGCATCCAACCCATACAAAGTTTTTGTTGTGACTTGGATCATTTTTAATTAAGGCAGTGTATATTTCATTGGCAACATCTTTGAATTTCTCACTTCAGTTTGTAAATGCTGTTGATATCCTACTTACTTCAGAGGAAAAGAAACAGATGTATAAAATCTGTTAAACATACTTTCACATAATCCTATTAGTTCTGGAATCTTTCTAAAGCATATTTTCACACAATCAACACTTTCTTGCATAAAGCTGACAAACAGTAAAACAGCAAAAAATAAAATAAAGACTTAAGGTCAAAACATTCCACAGTGTGAAACAATACAGTATAATTCTTGTATCTGTGATGTATTTAACAGACCGCAGTAAACTGGAGTGGAAAATAATGCACAGTCATCTTGCTTTTAATCATAAATGGAGATATCTGTTATCATCTGAGCTGCATCCTTAAGAGCTGCTCTCTTGTCTGTTTACTTTGTAGTTTAATACTAACAGTAAAAAAATATACAATATAGTATTTTATACTATATTGTATTAATGTAACTGGATAAATTAGAGATTATTCATTACAGAAATGTAGAACCTACAAGACATGACTGCATATATTACAGCTGAATGAGTCTTAAATGCACCTCAGATACAATGGAGTGGTTTACAATGTGGACAGAGTAGAATAATACAAATAAAACAAAATATATTTTTTCCTGAAATTATGTTAAAAAAAAGATGAAAAGAAAATATACATACATTTTTTTCATGAACAGAGTCTTCATCATATTGAAGGATATGCTAAACATAGCCTATTTGTTACTACTAAACCCAAACAGTGAAGAAAGCACGTCAGTAAAATATCATTTAAATGATATTTCCATCATACCGTCACATTCAAAATACTTATAGACAATGAATCTTTATGTTGGCACAGAAGGTTCTGCCATTTGAAATGAACTGACTGAAACTAACATGAGGTCCTTTTATGAGCATCACTGTGCAACAATTGTATCACTGATGGTTGTGATTCATCACAAATATCCTTAATGAAAGTAGCCAAGCTGTATTCTGCTCACTTAGCTATATGTGGTTTTATGGTAGCAAAGAGCAAGAATCACTTTGTTAAACTGACTCCATACTTGGACTGGAATATTACTACAGTGACACTCACCTAACTGATTGTTGTGAAATCTATTAGTCTGCTTTCCTAATACAGTAAAGCTCTTTGGGATTTAGCTGTGTTTTGAGGCTCCTGCTGCTTTTTGTTCACGCGTCAGGATCCAGACGGTGTTCAATCAAGTGCTGGCTGTGGGGAGAGCACTCAGCCTCTTCCTCCAGCTAGAAGAGAGAATGACAGAAAATGTGAGGACTGATGAGATAAGTTTTAGCTGTTTGGTTGTTTGGTTGTTATGAGCAGCAGAGCTCCTGTGTGTTTGGACATTAATCAGGACTTGTGTCATAAACAGGCACCCAAAAATGAATCAAAACGAACATAAAGGGATATTAAAGTTACAAATTCTAAAAATCCATAGATCCAAGAAATATGAAAGGTATCCAGCTAATACTTATCATACTGTCCATTATAAATATTTTTGTTGTTCAAATAGCCTACAAAACCTGAATTATTAAGTACATTTGAATAGTCACATTACAATAAAATTCTAAAAAAGAATAAAAGCTTCTTTATTAAAATGAAGGTAAATTGAGTTACGTGTTTTTAACTAATAAACCATCCCAGACTGATTTTGTACACCAGTATAAATACTTTTTTGATTTATACATTTGATTTACACTTTTTTCTTGTCTCACTTTACAGTTTAAAAAAGTTTATTTACAGTTAACCCTTAATAAGCCAGCCTTATTAGATTAAACCAACTATGCCCTTGAAAATTGCTTGCATACCCACTAATAATTGCTATAACGCAAGTGTAAAAAGTTATCTGAATATATTTAATATTTCATGCAGTGAATTTTATAAAATAAAGCAATGAAACTAGCAGATTTATATTCATAGTGACATAAAAACTTAAAATGCACATCAAATCTGGTAGAAGCTTTTACACACTGCAAAATACACACACCTTCACACAAAAACATTATGTTAGATCAGCATAAAACCCTTAAATGCCTTCTATAATTGAAAAGAAAATGAAAATTATACCCCTTTGTTGATACCCCTCTGTAAAAATAACTGTCATTTGATGAGTAGTATCCAAATCAATTTAATATGTGGAATTTCAGCAAGTACAAAAAAAAAAAAAGATTAAACAAAAGATGTCAGGTGGGAAACCCCTGGCTGACTTGACACACACTGATCCCAGACCGATTAAGATCTGTGTTTGAATTAGGCCGAGTGTGTGTGCATATCTGAGTCAGACAGACAGACCCCACAGTTACACCCCTGAAGCACATCCGCCTGCCCCACACAAAGTCACACACCTGCTCTTTGATGTAGCTGTTGCCACAGGGGGCCAGCCCTCTGAGAGTCAGTCCCACGATGAAGCACCACACTGAGAGTCCAGACTCAGTTGCTGACAGCACAGCACACGGGATCCACAGAGCCAAGGTTGTGTCCTGAGAGGCAGGAAGACGTGGAAACAATGAAGAGTGAAATGAAGTAACATGTTACACAACATACGCTTAGACTTTTTTTTTTTTTTTTTTTGTGTGTGTGTGTGTGATGCTTTTTAATTGAAACAGTAATTGCTGTAGCTAGAATAACAAACTGCAAAAGGACAAAACGGCAGTTTCGACTCACATAGATACGTGTTGTATCAAACGGACACTGGGCACTGACAGGTGAGCGAGCATTGATGGGCACCACTGTGTCATTGCATCCTAACATGAGGCCCTTTCCACTGTGTGCGATGGTGATACTGATGGCCAAGAGGAGCCCAGTACAACACGCCGCTGAGAGCAAGGCATTCAGGAATGATGCAACCACAAGCCCAATATGCTGAAAACAGATATTCCATTATACACACTGGAAATAAATACAAAACCAAATGGAAAAAGAAAGGAAGGAAATGGAAAATGTGGGATTCTTATATTTGTGGCTTGATTGTATTTCGTCTGTTTGTTACTTTGGATAAAAGCATCTGCCAAATGTTATGTGATGTATTTATTTGGAGATGGTATGAAGCCACGATATTTCATGTTTAATTTCTCATCAACTTCATTCAGTTTGTTAATATACATACATTTTTGCATTTCAGGCCTGCAACACATTCAAAAAAATCCATGATAAATTAAGCAAAAAAAAAAAGAAAGAAGCAAAAACAAAACAACGACAAAAAACAAACAAACAAATAAAATAAAATAATAATAATCTTTTGGTACAAAAGCTGCCTCCATGAAAGGATGGGTCTGTGAGGAGCAAAGAGGGCCTTAACTTTGGTCACAAATGTGAGCAAATCATTGAAATATTTAAAAACAATGTTCCTCAAAGAAAGATTGTTATGGATTTGCATATTTCTCCTTCTATAGTCCGTAACTTCATTAAAACATTCTGGAGAGCTTTCAGTGCATAAAGGACAAGGGCACATGTCCAAGCTGGACACCTGTGAGCCTTCAGGAGCACATCTTTCCAAGGCTGTCCATGCATTTTATAATTAGACAATGGTTGAGGAATAAAAGGATGTGGGTACTGCGCTGGACTAGACTCCTGAACTGTCCTCAACAGGGAATGTGTGACGAGTTTTGAGAAAAAAAAGCAAGCAGCAAACACTGACATATAAATTGCAACACCTTCAACAGTTCATTACTTGCTATCATCAATGCATGAATACCTTTTAAGTTTTGGCAGAAGTAATGGCAAGATTATAAAGTAGTAAAAGCTTTGCCATCCCAATGTTTTGTAGAACAGATATACATATATTAACAAATACACTTGCATTGACAAGGATAAACAAAATAACAAAAACAAAACAAGGAACATGAAATATCTTGGGTTCCAATCATCCTCCAAGTTTTTTTTCTTTCAGCATTTTCAATATTTTCCTCCTATTTCTTCTTGATTGAAGGTTTTAATATATATGTGAAAGCGTCAGTATGTCACATGAAATACTTACTAGTTTCATATTACGGAGGTTTCTTGATACCACAATGGCAATAATTCCACAGGCAATGCTCTGTAAGATTAAAATTGAGAATATATCTGAATAGAGAAAACTAGGCTTTATGAAGTTATGTGCAACAATATGTTACAATAACCTCAGCAATTTGAGTCTACATTTTTAATTTGGATGTTATAAATGAAAAACCAGACCAGTCATTTGTATTTTATAACCTCCGTCTTTTGTCTGTTTTACTTGTCAACCACTCGTATCATGTGTGGAGGCTCTTTCAAAGAAAGGTGAAAGTTAGCACAATCTCATCACTAAAAGGTGTCAGTGTCTGTGGTAGATGAACATAATGAGGCCTGCCCTAGAGGGAATACTGATTGGTTTAAAGAGCAAGCTCCCTTGTGGCAGGCATGTTCAGTCTTGATAATAGAGGAAAAATTCGCAACACTGTTACTGTTCGAAAAGAGCAAATCAACTATGAGATATAAGTATCCACGTGAAGCTGAAGTGGATCTAGGTTCAAGGTAGCCATTTGTGTCATAGAATATCAAATTCAAGGCAGAATGTTAAGGTCTTTGTATTGTTTGGCCTTGAAAAGTGGACATTTCCTCACCCCAACTGCTGAAGTGATGTTAGAGCAAAACAAAAATCTTTAGTAACTCACCAACAGGCCAGAGGTAACAGAGATGATGTTAGTTACAGTGTATTCAGTACTAATCTGCTGGCTGGGCTTGGAAATGTGGCGGAGGACACTACCATGAACAATAGCTCCAAGGATGAAGTTAATGTGACCAATCAGGATGAGAATTAATCCCTTTTTCATGAGCCTCCCTGGCCCCTTGTCCTTATCTGGATGATAGAAAGACAGGTATTAAATTATATATAATTTATGATCAAAAGCATAATCCTCATTCTTGACTAGGTAAAATCTTAATAGTATGATTGTAAGCTTCATATTACATGCAAAAAGAAAAATCCAATTCATCTGACAGAGCACAACTTATTTCTCTTTCTTATGTGAATTGTACACCTTTACTGCTAAAGTAACACCTATTTTTAAGGGTCAAAACTAATTTTGCTGTTTAAAAGTTTACAATTAATAACAATGATATATAAACCATTGAGTAATCTTTAAATAAATATTTTGAGATGGATCTCTGCTTTTAAGTTAACATCTTAAAATTAAAGTTTTCAAGATGCACGTGTTGTGATGAGCTAAGGTGATAGGTGGACAATTCACATAAGAAAGAGAAA
>JBAMYA010041994.1:0-14973 GCA_037176975.1 Arrhamphus sclerolepis | reverse complement strand
CCGATCTCAAAAAGTGTTGCCGTTTTGGAAAGCAGAGTTAGATAATAAATGGTGTGCTCAAAAACACTCAACCAATAACTTCTAAAAACTTAACCAAGTGTAACAAAGCTGGCTACAGCTAATTTTATACAGATATACATACTCATGTTTGGAGTTCTTCTTGAATAGCTTCCTGTATCATTAGAGCACGTTTACCAGATGTCTCTTTTTTTTGCCTTTTGTAAATGAGATGGGCCTCATCCCCCACAATCCCGAAGAGATTGTCACATAAGTCTTTAAATGTTGATGGCAACGCTGGTTTAAGCCAAGCAAGAACCATTGCACTTCAGATTGTCAGGAAGTAGGTCTTGCTGTAGTTCATCGACTGACCACTCGGGCTGGCTCCAAAACACAGCAAATATTTAATGACTCCCATGCTAAAAGTGCCAACTTTGCAGCAAAACAAATGCATTTACAGCATATTACAGCATCGGTTTTGGTCTCTATAGTTAGATTTTACATCCATGACAACTGTACTGGAGATCAATGTTTTTGTACCACATCTGATAAATTTATATTAAGCAATAAAGCTAGCTAGCCATTAGCTTTCACAGCTTTGTCCCCCCTCTCTGCAACATGGTGCAGTGTAGTTTGGGGAAAAAAGGGCTTCAAATGCTCTCTGAAGAAACCTATGGGTCACGTCACTTCAAGTTTTTTCCATAGTTCTGTACAGTCGGTGGTTTACGTGACCATGGTTCCTCCACTGCAGCCGTCTTATCTGTTGACCATCCAGACTATGTCTCAGCTCTGTCATTATTGCATTATCCCCACAGAGAGACTCTCTGCAACGATAGACTGATCCTACTGGCTCCCCAAGACTGTTGGGGAATAGTAGCATTTTTGTGGTTCTCAGGTAGCCTCTACGAAAAATCATGCATGGTCATCAGTTTATATCTAAAGACTTATTTTTATAATGAGTGCTATATCTTCACTTAATGAGACTGAGCTAGCCAAGTTGGAGCTGAGAGGGTGCAAAGAAAACATAGTGGCTTTGCAAAAGCGGTTATTTACACACCACTGCTTTAGGCTGATACTTTGTCTTACTTGGAGGTGTTTTATGATGCTAATAATGTTACCACTTTGCACATCACTATGCTGTGGCATTTAAAATCACTCCTATAAAGTTTAGCAACGCAAGGGCACACTGTTGAACATCTTTCCCATTTAGCCATGACTGACAACCAGTGTCCATTCCATAACAAATCACTTGCATCCACTGAAAGTGTGAAGGTTTGGTCATCACCCGATGCTAGCATTTCGGAAAGGCAGTGCATCCAGGAAGAGTCTCAAGTTATCCAATCAAAGTAGAGATTGTCCTTTATAAAAGTGCATTCGATGTTAATTTTCTTCTTGTCCACTGCAATTGTGGTAGTATCAGAACAGAGCACATGAAAACTCCTCTACCAACTGTCTTTGTTAAGAGAAAAAAACTAATGGCGGCCATTGAAACTAGAACTTCATGTCTCCACACAAGAAAACAGGGGGAGCTGTATGAGAAATCTATTGTGGTATAGTGGACATGCACCCTGACTGTTTTATGCACATTGATGCCAAATGTCGGTCATACAAAGCTGTCTTTGCATAGCAATAAAAACTGAACAAGGTCTTTCATGTAAAAATGTTTTGAATACCAATAGCAGCTCCATTCTTTCTGTACCTTATCAGTATTCTGATACTATCCCAATTAGGTACCCATCCTGAGTCACTTGTCATCGAGACCAAAGGCATCAATCTGTAAAACTAACATAAAGTGCCCAGGAATTTGTGTCAAAAAAGGACGAATAAATGCTCAAATGCAGAGACTTATTAAGTGACTTATTAATTTTATGTATGCAACGTTTCAAGCAAATCACCTCTTCAATAACCAGTAGGAGAAATAAACACACACACACAGGCACAGTATGCGTAAAAATATAAACTGCTATTCACTGATAAGATTTCACATGCCAGCATCATCCCCCCAATCAGGCAATCCCTTACATTAATAAAGTATGTCTGTGCCTGGAGAGGAGTTCAAGCATGAAAGACAAAAGCATTACGTAACACATACATGGAATTCTAAATCACAGGCTCTACTGTCGGTTTTCACAAGTGGGAGTGTTTGCCTTAAATAGCTAAAAATATGACGAGAAATGCTTCATGCTGGGTTTGCCTCATCCAGTCCTTTGTGCCTCTGTGACCAGGGTGGGCTAATGTGAAGCAAACTGCTTTGAGAAAATGAGGAAAAAGCAGGGAAAACCCTTGAATAGATCGCTTTGTTTATTGAAAGGACTGGAAAAGGACAAAGTGATATCCCTGTTATCTACATTAAATTAAAACCAGTAAATAAATTGATTCTTCTAAGAAGAAGTGTCTGGCATAAGCCTGATGTGGCTTAGTACTCAATATCCATAAGCCACAAAATTCTCCAAATTCTGCTGAAAATGGCACCAATTCCAGAGTCACTGGTGGTGACGCATTGTCAAACTCCACAACAAATTATACCACTGTAGGCACAATACTTCAATGCTTTGATGTCAGTCTCTGGAGATTTCAACCACCTCTGTCTCTTTGCTACACGTTCAACTTTCCAACTGTTTGTAAGTTAATTTGCATTAATTTATTAATCATAACAAAAATAAAGTATTATTTAGTGTTAACTCCATATTTAAACTGTTTGCAGCTTGTTGAAATGGAAATGGTGGAGGTTGCTGCTTGGCTCATTCTAAAAGCTTTGTCTCTTGTGCTCGGTAAGCCTTGAGATTGAAAATGAGAAAGTAGAAGAGATGGAAAATCAGGGCTAAATTAAGAATAAACAGTGTAGAAAGTGTTTGCGTGTGTGTAGAGAGTGTGTGAGACAGAGAGAAAGAGGAAAAAAAGAGACCTTGTTCGCCAAGGCTGTTGTGTCTCCAAAGTGGTGGTGGAGCCACTGCAATGCACCAAAACCAAGGGGAGAGAGGGAGTAAGAGAGACAGGGTGCGTAGAGACAGACAGAACGAAAAGAAAAGATGGAACAGAAGAAAAGAAAGCGAGTAAAAAGCAAAGAGAGGGTTGGCAAAGGCAAATAAGACATAAGCAAGGAGTAAGACGAAGCACAGAAAATGGAGCGAACTCAAGGGAACCTGGAGTTAGACTGTGTGTGAGTGTGTGTGTGTGTGTATTAGTCTTTAGAAAGCCTTTTGCCATCCTCCTAGCTTCAACTCATACTGCTGACAAATGGAGTGGGATGTGAGGCTAAAATCCAAGATATCAGTATTTCACTTCTCTGTTCCACTTGCTATTCAGAGGCACTAATCCTTGCTGCCACAACTAACACACATCTGTATACTGTTTGGCTGAGCACACAAAAAGAAGACAGCCCATTCTTCCGATTCTCCTCACCATTAACAAAGCAAGTCAGCCAAACACCATTTACACACTAGTGCTTTTTGTGAACCATTCAGCAGGCCAGTCAGGCAAAGTTGCCCCAAGCTAGGAAAATATCTCAAGGAGAGAAAGGATTTGGTGAAAAGGTGCTTTATATGAAAATGCTGCCTAAAAATCAGTGAAAGTTAACTCCCCATCAGGTGCACTTGTGTTGAGGATAGACTGTGCATGCGGCTGAGCTGTAATGTCTGCAGTTTACTTGACTGGAGACAAAAGTGCACATGGTGAGAAAACAAATGACTGCGGAGAAAGGCGATCATAATGTACCTTCTTCAAATGATCGTCATTACAGCAACTTCAGAACCACTCGGCTTTTGGCAAGCGGCTAAAGTGAAGGTCACAGAGACATGAAAATGGGAGGTGAGAAAGGGAGCAAACGCAGAGAGAAAGAAAGGGAGAGGATGAATGACTTGTCATGACTCAATCCACTATTAAAGGAACTGACACCCAGAATGGATAGTAGCCATGTGTCTAAATAAACAAAGAAGGACACAAGAATAGACGGATGGATGCAAGACAGGGATAAATAAGGCTCATATCAAAACTGAACTGATATGAAAAATGTTGTTATATTGTGACCGGGTAATACAAAGAGTGTAATTCATTATTCATGTCATTTTTGCAAACATTTGATAAAGGGTGCTAATGGTTAATTTGCTTCTCAACTCAAAAAAGGTTCAAAGAATGCTGAATGATACGCCTTTGCACCTTCTGAGATTCTCTGTTTCACTTAAAATGTAAGATTTATTACATGTCAGGACTATTATTTAAGCAAAGCACATTAACTAAGAAGTCTTGGACTCATCATCCTGTGCTGCTTTTCTTGAAGATTCTTCCTGAAGGACTCAGAAAGGGATGGTTTTTTTTTGTTTGTTTGTTTTCATGCAACGATACACAATGTCATGCGTGATGCAAAGCACACAGAGTAGGTAGTATGTATTATGTGCTATGGTGACGTGCCAGAAGAAAAAGAAGAAAAGAAAAAGAAGTGAAAACAGTTAGCTGGCCAGCATGACAAAAGTGATTTAAGGAGTTGGCTAGCAGCCTGACTGATTACTGTCGACACAAGCTGTTCAGATGGTAAATAACAGATAAAATCTCTCTGTTTGTATAACAGTTGGTTATCTGAACATGTTTCGACAATCTTAAGATCTTCAATCGTAAATCCAAAAGAAGGGTCAAAGATATGATGTTTCAGAGACATATATGAGGTGATGACATGGAAACAAGTGGTATGAAGGGTTGTTATCACTGTGATTTCCATTGTTTATGCATTTATGTCCACAGCTTGTGTATCTAAGTTGTAGCTGACACAAATCTTTGCTTTTGTTCCCAAACTGCAGTAAAATTTAAACAAAATCAACTGTTCTTCTCCTTGGAACTACCAAGTTTTATTGTGCTAAGCATCAATAGAAACACTATCAGTCAAAAGACCCCAATTCTTCCAGCATTTTTTTTTTGTTACTTTAAAAGAAACAATTCCAAAGAATAGCTCATGTATGAAGGTAACTGGTGAACTTACCCAAAACTGAAAAATGATGTACATTTCAGTATCATACAAAATATGCCTTTTTCACACAAAACAAAGCAAAATTCACACTTATGGGAACATCTGCAGTTGCTGCAAACTTTTTAAAAGAAAAAACAAACAGAAAAAAGTTTGAAAAATTGGGGCGTTCTACAACGTTTGACTAGTCGTGTAGTTTACTCCTGAAAATAAAATTGATGTTTTGCATCACTATTATTTTACTGACCTTGGGTGAAATAAAGGAAACATATTTTAAAACCTCAAAAATTATTCTTTATGATACCACAAGTATTGCTGTATTTTTGTACAGAAAGGTGATACACAATGTTATCTCTGTTCTACCTACAAATAATCAGAATTAATATAATTATAATCACTTATAATTCTGTATATTATTGACCACTGTCATCCCCTTGATACCTTAAAACCACAGCAACTGACCACTTTCTAAATAAGATAGAAGTGTAATATGTCTACATACCAGCTTCCCTTCACATCATATTTCCTGCTCTTAAGCTCTTTTATTTACTGTCCAGATTGGTTACATTTGTGTGTTCATGCATGCAAGTCTCCCTCAGAGTGAGAAAATTTCAAGGTTTTCCACTAACTAATGTACCTTCTACAAATTAAAAAGATTCCCAGTTAAAGAGGAATGGGATCTGGGCAGGTATCGACATGAATCTAGAGATATAAAAACAAGAGTCCACTCAGGATTTCACTTTTGTGTCCATCTAGCTACCCTCTATTGAAGCTCATTAATTATGCCCAAAAGTCTCGGGGAGCCAATCAGATCAGTCTATCCTTGCAGAGCAACTCTGAGAGGGCTTAAGACAATGACGACAGAGCTGAGGCATTGTTGTCTGGATGGTAAACAGTGGTCGTTAGCTTGCAAAAAAGGCAACAGCCATTGGATTCCATTTTCATTACATTGGCATTTCTCCACAAAACTCTCTCTCTCGACAAGTTTGCTTCGCTTTGAATGCATCATCTTTGAGATCATTGAGGTGATCAGGAGAACTGATCACCATAAGTTTGATAAGCAACAGTTGGTCCCGCCTCCTGGATGAGGAGGCACTATGGATTGTTTTCAGAGTCTACATCAGTCAGCAAAAGCCAACATTTTTAATTCTTACTTCTGATGGTCCCCTATAAGCATGGAGCTTAATCTCATTCATGACTCACTCCAAGATTTTCTCGTATTAACTCTCTTTTTCGCCATCTAATTTTCTCTTCTATCATCAGTCTCTTCTGCCATGATGTCCCCTGTGGCTCTGTGAGCTGGCTGCATCGTTTTTATGTGTGACATACCGCTGTAAAGTGATATACGGTTGTAACAAGAGACGATCAGGATGGGAGTCCAAAGTTAGGGATGGGAGACAGCGAGAGCATTTCCTAAAAAATAATCAATAGTCCTTCAGATGAAACTGAGAGAATCTGATATTTTATTATGTAAAGAAAATTCATCAATGTTGCTTTAACAGAGTTTGTTTACAGCTTCATAGAAGAAGTGAAGGATTAAACAATCAATTAGTTTGTGAGGAGAGATATAAACATTTACACAGATTTAGAGTGAACTGACTGATGAAGATACACTCCTCTGAAAGAACAGTCCAGCTAAGTTTCTGTAACGTGACCTTTTGTGACTTTTTTCCATTTCCACTGAGTTTGTGATCCTGTCTTTTGTCTTTTATGTGACTGAGACATTCAGTAACAAAGTATTGCTACTTTATCTACATTTAAAGCATTCAGTTTTGGAAACTTTAGTTGTTGTTTTTTTTTACTACAACTTTAATAAATATATAATATATGCATAGATTCACAGAATTGGTAATTCAAAATCTAAAATAGTGTGAGATTAAAATTTTTGAGGTAAAAAATGTGAGGTTAAAAAGTACTTTCTGAACTAGACTACTCTTTGGGATCTTTCCTCATGCTGTTACCTTTACTCTTCTTGTATGTATATGTCATTATTATTGCAAGTAGAACTGTTTATTTCTTTGTCAGTCTCTCTTTCCAGTCATATCAAACCTCCATCCAGTCCAGTCAGATGGCATCCTCCCAGAATCTGATTGTACTGGATTTTTTTTCCCTTTAATTAGATTTTATTCCTCTCCACTATAGTCTTGTGCTTGCTGAGGGATGAGAGATTTCACTGAAGGGAAATTTTGATGCAATCTGTTGGTTCTCTTTATTAGTCAGTGCTTTTTGTTTGTTTATTTGTTTGTTTGTTTGTTTGTTTGTTTTAATTGGCATTGTATGAATACTGAATCTGCACTCAAGCTGAATGAATTGGATAAATTGAATTACAATGAACTGAATAGGAATATGATTTGATTGTACTAAATTGCTTTTGCTTTCAGTGCCTTTCTGTGCTTTCAGCACCTTGTGATTACTCAAATGAAACTCAATTGATCTGAGGGTAGGTACGTTGACTGCCTATTGCTGAGCACCTACTGCTGCTCTGTTGTCAAATGTGTACATCTATAATTCTTGTGACCAGCTAGCCTAGAAAAAGAGATTGGACAAAGGTTGATGACAGTTTGTGAAGTGTCCCCACCCTTTATCACTTCAAGAGCTTCACAGTAGCGCTCAACAAATCAAATGAGTACTCAAACACAAACATGAGGCATTTCTTCAAAAAAGGTCTCAAAAATTAATGTAACTGTATGTCTTGTCTGCAGGTGTTTGCAGGTACCATCTGGTCTGAGCTTAATGATCAGACCAGATGTCTGACAAACTCCTGACGGCAGAATAGTTTCCACTATTATTTGAACCACCAGTGATGTTTAGGCCTATGTGGAAAACCAAGTGAGGCAACACTGTGTGGCGAACTACTGAAGAAGTATAGAACTGATTTAGAAGCATCCAGTCTTTTATTGGCCTTGCATAATCAATTTCTCCACTGCAAAACAAGCAGCATTTGGAAATGCCATCAGAGTCAGAGCAGCACTGGAGTCACCCTCTTGACATTGCACCACAGCAGAGATGGAAACTGTGTAGCTCCAACCAAGCGCAACGAGCTGATGGAATCTTTTGACTGTGGAAAGAACCAAGCTGTGGAGCAGCTGCAATGAGCTTTTATGTCTGTCGCCCTCATGTCTGTTGTGACACTATGGCAGCTATCCTTGTAGCCAGCCATTTAAAAAGTACTGGTAAAATTCATTACACAAAAAAATTGAAATCAAGAGCTCACAAACATGATTATATCTTGTGGAACAAATCACCACATATCTTCTTTTACAGTTCACCTTTTCGAAACATCAACTGTGCCCCAACAAAGCACTCAGCCTGAGAGTCTTCCCAGCTGGAGAGAGAGAGAGAGACTCGCAGAGAACACTGTGTTCAGCGGTCCTGGGGGACAGGAAGGACTGGTATACTTCCTGAATACCAGTCCAGCCCCATGGGGATCTATGACCTGCATCTCTGGGCCTCTATTCTCTTCTACCAACTCAGTAGATGGAGCCCAAACTGCTCTCCAAATCAGAAACACACATACACCAGCTCCAGTCTCTGTAACACACATTCTGGCAGATACAATTAATTCTGGCAACCTATGTCAGAAAGAATTATTATACTGATCCACTGAAAATAATTTTGGCCCTGGTTTTTGCTTCATTTAAGATTTACAGAAATGTAAATGACATAAGCATATTGGGGTTTTTTTCTGGAAATAATTAGAGAAAACTTTGCTGTTCAACAATGTTTAGTGAGTGTCCTGACCGGGCTCAGCTGTTAGCTACAAGGAGAGCACTCATGAGGGACTTGGCAGCTCTAAGATCCTGATGGTGATGCAGTGAGTGAGGCCAAAGGACTAATAAAAGAATTCAATGATGAAACTAACTGTAACACACAGATTCACTGAGAGTGACATGCTAAATATAAATTAAAGATGCAATACAAACAAGTCACCAGGAGGTAAGGAAAAGCAGGAAAAACTGAAAGAAAAATGTCTTCACAAGAAGTAGACAGTAAATTGGTCTAATTTCACAGGTGATTATCCTCTTGGTTATATGTTTATCGAATCATAAGTTACAGTTATGCACAGGACTATAATCTTTCCTTATTCTAATCACGACAATGTTATGCTGCTGAAACAATAAATATTTCCCTTGTGGGATTGATAAAATGTCTGTCTGTCAGTCAGTCTGTCTGTCTATCTATCTATCCATCCATCAATATGTCCATCCATCCATCCATCCATCCATCCATCCATCCATCCATCCATCCATCTATCGAGGAGTTATTAATTTATTATCTTTCCAAGATAATAGGACAAAACAAACAATAAAAATGACTGGGCATGTCATCTGATTATTTTCCTGTATCTTTTGGTATAAAAGTTCAAGAAATACCAAAAGAAAATATGTTCCCACTTAAAGAAGCACAAAGGACAGTTTTTCATTTTAAAATATAAGTTTCAATTTCAACCGAAGGAAATTTTTCTTAATTTTAGGAAATGACATATAGCTGTAGAAATCTCCTGTTCCTGCTTCAGTAAAACCAGGCAGAGTAAGTTTGGACGTCCATCCTGGTGGGACAACTGCGTTTCATTTTACGGCACCATTTCACACATCAGCATAATGAAACTACATCACAGAGCAACAATGAGTGTCTGAACAGAGCCAAATGACTCAACAAAGTAATTAGAGATAAGAAATGGAAAGAACGACCAAGCAGGAGACCAATCAGAATCAGAATCAAAATTGCTTTACTGCTATTTCTGTGAAGATGTTCACAGATTGAAGTGTGTTTTGTTGTCGTGGTGCAAACAACTGAGGTTAATAGAAGTAATAATAAAAGATAGATAAATAAAAATAATTAAGAGCATGCAGAATCAAAATAAGAGATAAAGAACACTAAAAATATATTTACAAATGTACAATGTGCAAGAACATAACTGTGCAAATAGCAGATGTACAAGGAGTCTGTGCTGAGTCTGAATCTGTGGATCTGTGATTCAGCTGGTGTTTATGAGTCTGATAACTGAGGGAAAGAAGCTGTTCTTGCGGCTGGAGGTTCTGGTCCGCATGGACCATAGCCTCCTGCTGGAGAAGAAGGGGTTGAATTGACTGTGACCATGGTGAGAAGGGTCAGAGAAGGGTCAGTCGCAACCTGCACGTCCTAAAGTCCTTGAGACGTACAGGTCCTGCAGCAATGGGAGGTTGCAGCTGATCACCTTCTCTGCAGTGTGCACAATGCACTGCAGTCTCTTTCTGTCCCTGGTGGTGGCCCTACACGGCAATGGAGGAGGTGAGGATGGACTTGATGATGGCTGTGTAGAACTGCATCATCATCTTAGTCAGCATCTTGAGTTTCCTCAGCTGCCTCAGGAAGAACATCCCCTGCTGGGCCTTTTTGATGAGGGAGCTGATGGTCGGTTCCCACTTGAGTTCCTGGGTGATGGTGGTGCCCAGGAAGCAGAAGGAGTCCACTGACTTCTGGGCGTTGAGCTCCAGGTTGTTGCTGCTGCACCAGAGCACCAGCAATCCACCTCCCTCCTGTTGGCAGACTCATCTCTGTCCGAGATGAGCCCGATGAGGGTGGTGTCATCCGCAAACTTGAGCAGTTTCACAGACTAATGGCTGGAGGTGCAGCAGTTTGAGTAAAGGGAGAAGAGCAGAGAGGAAAGTACACAGCCCTGAGGGTGCTGGTGCTGAAGGGCCAGATTGACAGCATCATCTACAGACCTGTTGGCTCTGTAGGGGAACCGCAGTGGGTTCAGGAGGGGAGCGGTGATGGACATGAGGTGGGGGGGACCACACGCTCAAATCACTTCATAACTACAGACCAAACCAAAGTTGGCATAAAAGCAACTTAACCTTCAAACCTATAGAGGGACCCAAAGAGCTAAAACTTCCAAAAATTCCTTTGTGATGCTTCAAAGGTACGGAAAGGGATTTCTGGAATATGTCACACCTTTTGCTATTTGACAACATCAACAAAACAAAGAAAGCGAAGACTGTGGGCCAGTCAGCAGACTGTATCAAGATATTTACTGAATGTGACAATAAGTGTTCTGGCTGAGAAATTGTATAGCTACCCCACCTTAAAGCAATACAACGTAATATGAAACCCTCCAAAAAAAAAGTTTCTAAAATTATTTTAGCAGTAGTTCAACTTAGAACAAAACAAATCATACTTACGCTACAGCCTCGGTCCACGGTGTTAGACTATATTAGGACCAATTCGAACAAAGTTAGATGGATTCTTGGCAAAGTTGCCAGATGCCCAGAGAGAAACCCACAATAGAGAGCGCCATCAGCAAGATCTCGAACACAAGTCAGTACTGGACTAGCACAAGCTCGCTAGCATGAGCTAGGAGAAGCAGAGCTTAGTCGTAAAGCATCCTAGCCTTGCTGATATTGGATTAGCAAGTAATTTTTTTCCTTCAACGTCCTGTTCATTGGAGTTTGGTTGATACTGGGCTGTATTACTCAAATTCTTTGTTTGCTCACTGGTTCATAGTTTATTTTCTAATAGAAGCCGGTAAATGAGATAACTTTATTTACAACACTGGTAACAGACAACTGCCCTTCTCAACCAAAGAGCACAATATTATGTGGTGTTGCTTTATAGATATTGGAGTCTGGGAAGTTTCTACTCGATATGGGCCAGTATGACAATGTGATGGCATGATAACCTTCAGCAAAAATATCAGTTATTATTGTACTGCAATTGCAGTTATAAAATCCATTACTTTTCAATTGAGAGCAATACTAAACTGAGTCAATACTGAGTTTCTGTGATTTCAGTGTTAGAGACCATGCTGTGAGGACTTGCCTCGAATCTTCACTTTGACATGCGCACACTCACTAGTTACTTGTGCACTCCAACATATGACGGTCACAAAACACAACACAGCCATAAGGCTCCTTATAAAAATCTACTGAACAGATACGCACATTGGTGGAAAAGATGAGTGATCGGACAAATAATGATAATACACTTGCAGCATTGCTTGTTAGCGCATCTCTGCTCATCAGCAACCAGTTATTAATTTTACTACTGTCATGAAAGCATAGGACAAATAAACATCTGAAGTTGAAAATGAAATAATTTATAAAACAAAATTTGACTCAATATGCAGCACTGATTTAAAATAGCAGTACAGGACGCAGACATGACATAAAAAGCTTTGAGATTGAAGATCAATTGAAGAGATCTGCCTGAAAAAAAGAAGTTTACTGTGTCCGCAGACCTGTAATAGCTGTGCCATTGTCAGAATGAAGTGATAGAAGAGGATGCTGTCCTCCCCTCGTTCTTTCCATGTTAGTGTCACTGAGGTCTGCCCTTCAGCCTGCCAGCATGTGAGAAGGATTTTGTCACTTTCTATCAATTATTCCCCTCCACATATTCACGCACGCACACACCTCCCCCCATTTGCAGACAAAGTTACATAACCACACAAGGTTTTCTGGGCTAAGGGAGGTTTACAACCCATCTCTCCTTGATCTCGTTTCTCTCTGCATCTTGTTTCGTCTGTTCTCATCTTCAGTCACGCAAAAGCAACCCACACATTCCCCTCCCTTGCCATATGCTTAACAAACACCTTCCACCATACACATGACACAGACTGTTGTGTAATTCTTCGGGTTTCTCTCATATTAGGTTTTCTGCCACATGAGTCGTACTGAGTGCAAACCACAAAGATGTTAGTAGTCCTGGTTAAGAACACAACTGCCCCCCAATGTCTCAGCAAAGAAACGCATGTGTTTCTGTTACCACAAAGCAGTTCATTTCTCAAGATCAGCCTTCCAGTTCATATCTCATTGAAGACATTTTCTACATGCAAGAACCAATACATTAGACTCATTTCAGTTGAAATCAGATGTATAAAGAGCTTTAAATTTCAACAAAGACATATCTAACATTTGGTACTAACACATCCATGAGCATTCCTCTGAGCCATCATTCAAGTAATGAAGTGGCTGCCCTCTGCTGTCTGGTCAATGTCACCACATTTCTCTCCCACAGAGTCCACTCATCAGACCAGCCACCTCCCCCGTTAAAAAAAAAAACAAAAAAAAAACCTTTGTGATAATTTGATTTGATTTAGATGGCGATTTTGAAAATTAGATGGTGATGGGACATGCACAAATTAGGCCCTATGTGTTTATTGATCTATAGTGAGTTGATGGTTCCTCCTTTGACAGAAAAAGTAATGACAAGGTGATTGATGTCGCAGCTGCTAGGGCATTTAATGGCTTGCGAGAGCACTAATCAATGGCTTCTCTGAGTGAGAAAATTTCTTCCAATTAATGTTATTAAAGCTGAAAGAGGAAAGATGGGCATGAAGGCAAAAAGAAAAAAGTAAGAGGACGTTCTTAGTCCACAAGAACATAATCAGACTTCTCTACAATGTCTTTTAGGCAGCTGTGTTAAGGAAAACGCTGAGGCATTTCTTTTTAGATGCAACTGTCCCAAGCTGAAATATAACATTTAAAAAAAAGAATATAAAACAACAGGTTTTCCTTTGTTTATTTAGCTGCAAAGACACAATATATTTTTATCAGTCTTATGGACAACTAATGACATGTTTTAATGTTTCGTTATTTACAGTAATAATTAGATTGGATGTTATATTATGTTCTACATAATATATGTTCTTTATTTATTTCTGCAGTTGTTTATATGCAGGCATTGGATATGTCCAGTCCTCCTAAGTTTTTATGATCACTGAGGCACATATGCAGAACTGTGACAAAGCTGTCCGGCACAGTTCCTGGCAGCAAGGACGATTCAGTCTGCACTGCTTTCAATACACATGTTTTGGGTATTAAACCAATGCAGATGGGTTTACACGCAGCACTCGGAAACAGTAAGTTATAGGCTTATTGGTTCACAGTTAACTAGAGCCAGAAAAGAGCAGACAAAAGCAGATTTAATTAAAAAGACGACAGTGCTAAGGTCAAGAAAATTCTACTTTTAACACTATTCCATCACAAGGCTGCTCTTTGTCCACTTTGACTTTGTAAGCTACAGCTTCATTCAGGCATGTCATGGACAGAAATGAAGAGAGAAAAATCATGTCCAAACCATATTTGTTGTTCACACAAGCAAGGTATCACATCAATGGATTTAGCATTGATTTTTTTTTTTTTTACAACATTCATATTCCCATAAGGAGTCATGTGTAAATATAGCTTTTCTAAATGTTTAATAAATATTCCACAAAAGCCCAATGATGTGGCTACATTATTCTTTCCCAGAAATGACTGAAACAGTCACCCAACTATATTAATCTGAGAATAGCAGTCATCCACAATAGGCCTTTGTGCTTAAATATCTGTTATTGCCATCAGACATCCTCTCTATATCAAAGGGCTTGTCTGTTATTTACAGGGCATATTCATTGCAGCACAGGGCCAGAAACGCCTGAATAAACACACAAACAATCGCCAGTCTGGTCAGCCAATACACCATTATTACTGAAGAACAATTGTTGGCAGCAAGTCCCAGATAAGGAGTTCAGTCAAATTTAAGAGAATATTAGTTACTATTTATAAAAAATATTGTCAAGGATAAGCCTGCAGATAGGCTTTGATCCCACATGAGGGCCTAAACTAAATATATGCATATGGCATATGCTGCACATATATTCATGTAAACTTCAGTTCTAATTAGAAAGACAAAGTTTGGAGCTTTTCTTGCAGTTCCTTTTTTAATTGGTTTGTTGTCATTTTTTGAGAACCATTATTCACAATACAGAAAATTATAAAATTATCATTATTATTATTTGCTGTATTGTGAATAATGGAGAGTTGGTTTAAAAAATAAATCAGTTGTTGGTTCATAATAAAATTTAGACTATCAATAACTTTTAGAATCTCTTCAAAAAACGACTCCCCTCTCTTTTTCACTGGAAATCTAAAAATAAACTGGTCCTGGTTACTGGAGCTTTTGTACAAATAAACTTGACATAAAGAGGCCCATAAAATGATATTTTTGTTCAATTTCAAGGAAATGTGCAACCGTGGCCAATATACCAAAGAAGAAAAAAC
>JBAMYA010041993.1:0-14975 GCA_037176975.1 Arrhamphus sclerolepis | reverse complement strand
GACTTGTATCACACCGAAGCAGTGCAGTATGGGATTGTAAAATCATTGCAGTCATATGCTCTGTTTTTTTTTCACAATATCTGCGGTAACCTAATATACAATCAGATGTCATTTGTGAGGGAAACATCAGAATAGGTATCACAGAGCAGCAATCTTCTTTTTGCAAACAGATCTCTCATAATGGAAGCCTGCCTGCATTTATCCTCATATATCCTTCACTTGTGCTGTGGTGGCAGCACACGTTATTGATTCTCTCTTTTTTTTTTTTTTTAAATGAGTGCGGTAAAATGACACCAAAAGAAAACTCAAGTCTCGCTTTTTTTTTAATCTTATCATTTTGCCTCTTGGCTGGTTAGTTGTGGAGATAATGTTATTGCAATTGGAGTAAATAATGATTCTCTGGCCTGATGTATTATAACTGTACATTGTTGCTGCAGTACAGACAATGAAAGGAAAATCCATAATGGAAAAATGGAATCCCCATAAATATCAAATATGTTAAAAAACAAACCAAAACTACAGAGCTTTACAGCTTTATTGGCCGATACCGGTACACGCTGTAAAATATTTCATATCGGAAAAGAAAAATTCTGCATCTGTGGATTTTAAATGGGCTTTATATTATCTCGGTACAAAAAGCACTTTAATTACAACCTTTTAGTTAATTTAACATTTGGCATTTGTATTACTGTTCCATTCATGGCATTTTCTTTGCTGGCTTTATTTTACCCTTTCATTCACTGTCTATAAACAACCAGTCGAACAAACATAGTTATCATTGTAAGCAGATAATAAAATAAAAAAAAACCCTTATAACTACTACTGCAGAACTCAAAAATAGACCTTAAAGCTAAATATTTGTTCATGATCTTCCAATAAAACTTCATTATAATGATTTAATAGTGTCCTCATATATATCCCTAACTACACGAGACTACTGTATGGGATTAAAAAATGCTTACATAACGATTATCAATGGTTATTACAAATTTAATACAGAAAATCTATGTTCACAATATGGTGTTGAGTGTTGAGTGTTGAGTGCCTATTGGCCAGGGCAGTTTTATCATCATGAAAATATTGTTGCTGTGCTTCTTCATTCACAGAGCCACCGTTCAATGTCAGCAAGAAGACGTTGCAAAGCCAGGAACTGCAAGATGAGCAGAACCACGGCACCCTCTGCAGGAGAGCACAGGAGAGGAACCATCCATTTACACCCTGGCTCCTGTCATGTCTCTCCTTGGCACAGCATAAGGCAAATATGGCTGTTAACTCAAGGAGGCACACAGGATTCACTTTCAGCGTGGAAAATATCAAAACCTCACAGGGTGGTATTGCACACATGCTCTGTAATACTCATGCAATCAATCATGTTTCTTTATCTTGCTCTCTTGCCCTCTTTCTCTCCCTTTCTTTTAAACACCGTACACAGCCATCTTTTGTAATCCAGCTATGGCTTTGAAATAATTTTTTCTTCCAGGGAAAAACGATGAAAAGGGATTATTTGAGCTAAGCATGATGAATGGGAAATTGAATGCGCCATAGGGGGCTTTTACTTACAGTGCATGTGTAGAACTGCAACATATGTGAACGTCACAAAGACAGGGAGTGGGTGGTTCAGAAAGAAAAGTAATGATTTTCACTCCCTGTGAGATGCTAAAAAGAAAACTCAGAACTGGTTTTGAAATGTCTTTGATGGATATAAACTGCTTTATTACTTTGCTGGATTTTGTTTCCTCACATTTCAAATAAGCTGAATGGCAGAAAGTAAACGGACAAATCAAGACTTCAAAATGAAAAGACAGAGAATGCAGCAAAAATTCCATTATATATATATATATATATATATATATTTATATACGTATAAATTGATAGTAACTGTCAGTATGTATGTTCAATCCCAACCGTTCCTTGAATTTATCACAAAGCAGAGATGCTGCCGGCTGAGATTTAACAAACTTCTGTCCTTGGACTTAATCAGAACAATATGGCAGCAAATGAATTATGGCCTTTAAAAAGATGGAGCCTTGAAAATCCACTTCACATATTATGGTATTAAAAGAGGCTGAAAGGAAGTTTGGTAATTTGAATTAGTGAGAAAGCCTTCTCTAATTTATTTATATAAAGATATAGATATAGAGTATATCAACTACTTCAGTGGGAACCAGAACATTGGACAGTCTCAAACTCAGCTGTCATTGAAGTGCATGAATGACACCAAGGTTTTTGAAGTTATAATTTATTTATTACATATTCAAAGTTATTTCAAATACATTTCACTGATATGAAAATTATTCAACACACCAACATCAAACAAATGGCCATTTATGGAAAATAAAAAGTTCTCAGAGATATGTTGAACACACACACACACACACACACATCCAGTCTTACACTTGACATTAGCGGAGCTGCAACAGCATACAGCACTGGCACAGATGTTTCAGTAGATTAACTGTGAGAAGTATGAAGCTCTGGTATGATGGTTGCGATGTACCCGGCATAATTATTTTTGGATGTTACTTGACGGCTAGAAGCCAAACAAGAGATGAATCAGCCAGTAATTGTGAAGCATGAATGATCCTGATGATACCATTCATCCAGGACCATAAGGCTGAGTAAATGAATTTAGTCATCTGTCTCCTCAGGAACATTTCTCACCTCCTTCTAGGGATTCCTGATGATTACTTAAGCCAGAGAAGATACATTTTTGTAGTGGGTCTCAGCAGGGTTCTCTTACCCATTAAATGCGCCTTGAAAACCAAACCACACACCAAAGAGGATGCCTTATAATCCAGTACTTAAGCAACCTCAACTGGCTCTAATCAGCTTGAAGAGATGCCAGATCTACTCCAGCTCCTTATCTGATCCAAAGCTGTTTTCACACCTGAACATAGTTACATTTGTGGTGCACATGTTGGCCCATTTATACACTGTGTTTTCGACCTGGGTTCTCATCTAACAAACACAGCGGGAGCAGCGACTGTTGGTTTATTTCACAGGTTTATTTTTTTAAGAACAGCACTGATCACAGGCAAACACATGAGCTGTTTTTGAAACCACATACCGATGTACTGCATATGATTCGGTCCGCTGAATGTAGCGAATTCTGGTTATAACATATTTTCTATGAGAAAATACTCTGTGCTGCCGTCAAAAGGAGAGCACACAGGAAGCAGTGGAAGTGGCAGTGAGAATGGTGGACGAGGCTCCTTACTTTATCTCCAGCGACTGACAGTTGTGTGGAAAGCACGATGCAGGACAGCAGAAAACAGTTGAAGCAGCAATTTGTTATCAGCATGCACTCTTGCACTGTGTGAATTTTCCAAAGAGATATCTTCTAAATTCACACTTGGTCTCAATAGGTCATTTCTTCTTCTTCTTGCTACTAAGGAACAACTGAAAGGAAAGAAGAAGGAGCTGGTAAGGATAAACTTTGCAAAAATCCAGAATGAATTTCAGATTTGCGTTCGCAGGGCAGCCCCCCTGGAAATATTTGTAGAATATTTTAGGGATGGAGTACATGTGTGTAACATGTGTGAGGCATCTTGTCAAGAACTCCATCACTGGGGGTCAGACAAAAGATCAGCCAATAAATCAAAAGCTCAGCCTCCTCTCTACATGTAAATGGATTTTCCTTTCTCTTGTGAGTCAGAGGTCATCATGGTCATTCATCGAACTCCAGGACACCCCTTGTTCCCACCTTGTGCCGTCTAAACTTTCACTTTGAATTCTCTTTTTTACCTTCAAAGCCAGTATACCTTTGCTTTTAGTCTGCTTTTTATATTTCCTGGATTTAGACAAAGATACTTTGTATGTGGTAAAGTCAGGCTTTGAAAATGATTGAGGCTACTTGAGTATCATGGATCATGACGTGTCAGGCGGCAGCACTCACACTCATCCTGGGTTTTACAGATCTGCGCCTAGTAGACAGGATTACCAACTGCTGATTCTCTTAGAAGACATTCCATTGACTTCCATCATTTTGACTGACATTCTTTCTGGTTTTGTCCTTCCCCTCACACCAAATCAGTGCTTTCGTCTCCGCATCACATCAGGCATGAAGGGATAGATACAGTTATTTACACTCCGCAGCATCACATTTTCAAACACCATAGATGTTTGAAAACAGAAGGTGACGTAAAACTGAATAACCTCTATTGCTTTCATTACTGGAAGTGGTTGTGTCGGCACAAAGCCCCAAATGCAACACATTACTACCAAAAATAGCACCATTGTGTGGTACTCAGATAGCCTCTATTGATTAGGGTAAAGAAAAAAATTAGGCTTGAATCAAGACAATCTAATAATGTCCATGTTTATGGCATAAGAAAGCCTTTTCAGATGTCATACGAAACAAAGTGCTCTATCACAGTGTAGACAAAGACATACACTCAGAATCTATTTTAAATCACCATTAAACCTGTAAATGTGTAGCTGGAGTGCATAGACAAAAGTATACGTAAGTATGGCAAAGACGAAAACTTAACACAAAAGGGCCCCACCTGGGACCGTCTTGTGAACATTAAAAAATAAATAAATGAATTCATGTCCACCAGAACATATGCAAAGATTCTGGTAATGTGCCATGTTTCTTGTCACACCAGGCACAGGCAGCTGATCCAGGCACTACACTGGCCCCACAGAGATGGTAAACTCCCCCAGTGACGCTAGGGCAGCAGTGTCACAGCAGGACAGCACAGTTCACCATCTCCCATTTTCCAGTTCCACTTTAAAACACTATGTTAGCACTTACTAATGTCTGAACTCTTACAAAAAGCCATTTCTACAACAGCATGGAGCAATCACTTTCGATGCACTTTAATGACACAGTGGAATACATCTCCCTCTTTTCTTCCTACCTTGAGGAAGCCTATTTCTATCAGGTGCAGGGCAAACTACTGGGACTGGAATCCAGTCTCTGCAGCAGCATGTATTTTTTGGAGGCACAAAGGCAGCTTTATCTTTACAACAAAGGTAAATGTGTACAGGAAGTATTTGAATGTCTTGAATGTGGTGGCTTTCTATTGTTTGAAATTTTGCACAGTATGCCAGTGGGGGTACTCAGACTGAAAAGGCGCTAACCTTGGGGAGCCAGAAGTGGCACTGACAAAAACTCTATGAAGGGACAAAAAAAATGAACACCTACAGTAAGATAGAGACTAAGGCAGCAAAGGGAATAAGAGGATTTAGTCTTTTTGATCGATCACAAAGGTGTTGATATCTAACAAGCTCAGCTAGCCACATATTCAGAGATGGGAACAAAGGCTGTATGCTGTTCTCTTGCTCCATTTTAATACTCAGAAGAACACCCTAAACACACCAGAAAATAATCACCATTCTGCTTTGGAGATTTATATTCACTTGTTTCTGGTATACCGCGTTATAAAAACCAATACATCCCACAAGTTTAGGACATTGTTTACCTGTTAATTGCTCTCGAAAACAGTAGAGCTATTCAGCAGGAGACAACAAAGTCCCTGCTCTTAAGTGAACAGACCCCAATGCTCTGAGGTATGAAAAGGTAGTCATTTCTTCTTTTTCTCAAACAACAATGCTTAGAAGGTAATTGTTTTTTGTGTTTTTTTAAGTGTTTGTGCCAAAAACCAGTGTGGTTTTGTTAAAGGAGTGTCATAAGCAATTATAATGATGTGTTAGAATTTTGGCCCAAAAAACAAACAAAAAAAAAAAAAGAGAATTTTGGCCCATTCTTCTGTACATCGTGGCTGCAGTTCATCGAGGGTTTGGGCATGCACTTATGCACAGCTCTCTCAAGGTCCTGCCAGAGCATTCTAGTTGGGTAGAAAAATGAACTTTGACTACGTCATTCAAAGTGTTTATTCTTTAATTTTTCAGCCATTCTGATGTAGATTTGTTGGTGTTCTTCGGATCGCTGTCTAGCTGCAATTTCAACCTAGCTTTAGCTGTCAGACTGAAATGTCTGTAAATATCTGTGTGTCAGAGTTCATTGTCAACTCAACAGCTCCAGTCCCTCAGCCATTTGTTCAGCCAGATGCAGCACCCATATCCTGCCTCGCTGTGGCTTAAAGGCAGAACAGCAGAACTTCCTGTTCCACTGCTTTGACATCTTTTTAAGTGTTGTAGGAAATGTGAAGGCAGAAAGGCATAACGGGGGTGTGAGGATCGCTGTAATCTTCAAGGAGAGCATGGAATCATTTATCACATAATGGTGACTTTAAGCGTTGGCCAAAACGTTTTACCAAGTGACAAGCAAGTTAAAAATACTGCAGAAAAAATACTACCAGTTTTACAATTACAGTGGCTGGAGAGCCACTGGACTGGCTGAATTATGCACTTTGTCACTCTAGTTGGAGCACTCGATTACAGATTACAGCGCACCATGATTGCTTTGTGAATGCAGATACAGGGGATCAGAGCTGGTTCTTGGCATAGGCCATATAGGCGGTCACCTGGAGCGTCTGCTGGAGGTGTACGTGGACTTTGTATGATACATTCCACAGGGCTTAAAGTAAAAAAAAATCCTGAGCCTGAACTTTTTTCCAAGGAGCGGTGCTGCAGTGAATCCAGCGCATACACATTTTAGGCAATTTGACAAACAACTTTTTGTCATTGTGCTTGGTAACGTACAAGATGACCTACAATTTAAATGTGAATTTTAGAAAGTAAAGGTTATTAAGTTATAAGTGAAAACACGTGAAACTCAGTCAAGCTAATTAATCTGATTCATTTAGCAACCATTTAATTCAGTAAAAATATGAAATAAATACAGTCGGCTGTGGCTGTTGTTCCCAGCAAACAACTTCTATGTTGGAGCGCGTGGACAGCTGCTTTATGTCCGGCGTCTCCTTGGTGACAGTGAAGGGCTTTTTTGCCGCTAGTTGCATAGACTACCTTCTTGGGGCACAACACACAAAAACAGGTACCAGGGTCCAGCTTCTGGCACCAGCTCCCAAACTGCTGCCGTCTCCTCCCTTTTCCTCTGTACATGACCAGCGCCACTTGTTTTTAAGGCCCTTGTCAAGTGCAACATTTTCCCCTGACTTCATGAATTTAGCCTCCATTCTTTTGATTTCGGGAGAAACAACCGCGGATGCTGCATTCAAGACCACTCAGAGATAACGTGTTTGTGGTTATTTTGTTTTTTTTTCTGAATCATAGTCAAATGGCGGAGAAAGAAAACCTTAAGAAAACTTTAAGCCCTGATTCCATTAGGAACCTGTTTTGAACTCCACCATGAAATCAAGATCTTCTTCTGCATGACACCATCAACATCCATCCTTGTTAGTTTCTCCAAGCTGTCCAACTGTACTGTGTTTGTTCAGAAATTAAACATCCATCCATCCATCATCTATACCTGCTATTTCCTGTGCAGGGTCATGGGGGTCTGCTGGAGCCTATCCCAGCTTACTTCGGGCAAAAGGCAGGGATCCACCCTGGACAGGTCGCCAGGGGCCACATACACACAACCATTCACACTCTCATTCACTCCTAGGGGCAATTTAGGAACACCAATTAACCTAACGAGCATGTCTTTGGACTGTGGGAGGAAGCCGGAGTACCCGGTGAGAACCCATGCAAACACAGGGAGAACATGCAAACTCCACCCAGAAAGACCCCTGTGGAGGCTCGAACCAGGAACCTTCTTGCTGTGAGGCAACAGTGCTAACCACCAAGTCACCGTGCTGCCCAGAAATTAAACATTTTAGTTCAATTCTTGCCTTCGCAATAACATTTTCTCAATATTCCGGAAGCACCATGTGCTTAGATTATGAGTAAACCATAACAATACAGTTATACAGCTGTATGTCTTCCAAACAGACAGTAAAGATTGATGGAACTGAAGCCAAACGGCAAAAATGATCATATTAGGCAGAATTAATGTCACTCCCTGCTTCGCACTGCTTTCCATCACCTGTATCATCTGTGGCATATTTACTGTAGTTCATCTGATAAGCTGCTTTAATAACACTCATTTTATCACTCTCATGATTAGATGAGAAGGTGCAGCTGACACCTTACATATGCCCCATTATGCCACCACGTAAATGTGTAATAAATCCTGATGTTATGAGGTGATGATGATGGATTGTCAAACAAGGTAATAAATAAGACAGCATGTAATGACAGTTATTGATCCACTGCTCACCATACAGCTGGGACAATCAATGGAAAATAAATATACTTTGCTATGAAATCAATATCACAATATATCTTTTAAAATGATTGCTGGAGGTTTTGTTTTTGTTTGCTTGTTTTAGGTTTGTTTAACAGAGCAGCGTCAGTGAGACAAATGCTTCCATCCTCAAAAAAATCTACACACTTTCACATCCATAATGTTAGTAAAACAAAAAGTAAAATCTTTGGACAGTTGAGTAAAAGGAATGTAAAATGTGGATTAATAAGGTATTTTGAGCTTCAAATCAGTCCCCAGGGTTTGAATTCAAATCATGAAAGAAAAATCTGAGTCAAGTCCAAATCGAGTCCACGACTGATTAGAGACATGTCCAATTCCAGCGCAATACAAAAGACAAAGCACAGCCGTAACTCTTTAAACACATGTACAGTGTATAATTTAAAAAAAAAAACATTTTAAGCACATTTGAAGCATTACTCATGTTATATTGAACAGCAGTTTTGTTTTGTTTTGTATTTTTTAATTTTGTCATTATTTTTTTGGTCCAAATTTACAATCTAACTGTGTCATTGAGGGGCAGCTGTACCACTTGTCAGCAGGCCTCATCAGGAGCTGCTATCAAGTGACTAGCGCCTTCTGACAAACTGTCTCTGCTAACGTTACATTCTAACATTGTTATTTAACACTAGTAATTAACAATACTGTTCTGGGGATTGTTCTGGAGCCTCAAAAGCTTATTGAGTGAAGAAGGATACTTAACGAAATGAAAAACATGTTGGGCAGCCTTGAGCATCCTCTTCAGCAACAGTCAGAGGCTTCTTCAGACGGGAGATCAGCATAAACGGAGATCCTTCCTGCCCACAGCTATAGCCACCTAATATGAATCTTTGAAGAAACAAAACCTACTGCCACCTATAATTTTCCTTCAGGGATAAGTAAATTATAATTGAATGCAACTGAAGTGAACCAAATTGAAATGAATTTCACAGGCTAAAGCTGCAGCTCAGTATGGTAGCAGCAGCAGCAAGAAGACAATGAGAGTTTTAACTCTCACAGAGCTGATAGGCTCAGAACCACCGAGTGTTTTATCTGCTGCCCTGCCTCTGCTATAAACTGAAGAAATCCCACTCCAAAAAAAAAAACAGACATTCCGGTACCATTATTTTGCTCCTAAATAAGATATACTAAAGACATGAACAGACTGCATGTGGGAATGTGCATTTTGCACGTTAACAATGAGCTCAATGTAGATATTATCTGATGCTAAATCACGGAATATTACTGAAAAAATTACATGAATAATTCTAAGAACAAATCTGTGAGTTGCAATCCCAAAATGCAATTAATGCACAAGTCCAAGTTAATAGTGACACTATTCTGATTTTAAGGACAAAGCTGGTTCTCAGTCATTATTAACTACTAACTATAACTTATTCTCATCAATTAGCTGGCTGTAAAAGATTTATTGTTCAAAAACAATAAACAAAAGCTTTCCGTAGGCTACATCTACACTAATCTTGTTTCTTGTGTACTCTCCTCATCTTGCACAGGAAGTACAAACGCCGATGAGCGTGTTTAATCAGAGATGATACGTGCAGTGACCATTCCAGGGTGCCTGTTATCTGCACCCACAGGAATTTGTTGTTACTGAGCACTTCCACAGCTTTGTTGATGGAATCAATGATCATGTCCTTTGTCTTCTCAATGATTCAGTTAAATTTTTTGTACTTTTGCTGCACTAATCCACCACGCACTTCACATTCTCTCACTGTTGTACCTGATGAGGTCCAGCACATCTGCTTACTTGATGGTGTGATTTGATGCACATGTAACCCAGCAGTCGTGTGTCATTAGTATGAACAGAAGTGGTCTCAGGACACATTCATGGGGGAGTCTCAGGGGGTAGAGATGGAGAAATGAGGTTTTCTTCCCACTAATGGTGGTCTTTCAGTGAAAAAACGTCCAGTGGCCGTTTACACATGGGGTTTCTGTTTCCCAGGGTGCTCAGTTTGTTCGCCAGCTTCTGGGGGATAATCGTATCGAATGCTGAGCTCACCTCCACAAACAGCATTTATATGTGGGTGTTCTTATCCTCCAGGTGCGCCAGGTTCAGGTTGGGAATAGAGGAAACTCTAAAATACACATGATGCTCTGTGGTAGCTCAGGTTTGGAAATGTACCTGAAATCTGATACATTATGACAAATCTTGTGTTTCAGCTATCAGGCATGAACGGCAGCAAGAAGCAGAAAAAGGTGGTAAAACACTTATATAATTGGACACATTGAACTTGCTTTGTGGTAACTGTAATATAAAATTATAATATATACTTTTTAATTATGAGATAAGGGTTTTTTCTAGACCTAGAAACAAGACGGACTGAAAATTTCTATTAGATGTCAGCCGTGCAGAAGAATTGCTGAATTGGCTATCTATCCCTTCAGTCCACAGTAGCCTATAACATGATTAACAATTATTCCTTTCCATTACAGTGTAACTGACTTGAGAGGCAGCCCATCTCCTGAGGTATAAAGCAGTCAGAGTAGCAGAGCAAACTTATTTTTCAAACTAGTTCTCAGCAAACCGAATACTGTCAGAAAATGCAGACAACTGAGGTTGTCCTCCTCTGCTATTCATCCCATCATTTGAGGCTTTCAGTCTTAATCAGAGTGTACATTAATTGTGCAGCACAACAGTAAACAGGACTGGCGACTTGTCCAGGGTGGACCCCTGCCTTTCCCTGAATAGAGCTGGGATAGGCTCCAGCAGACCCCCGTGATGCTGCACAGGAAATAACGGGTATAGATGGATGGAACAATAAATAGGTTAAACTTTGCTATGATGCATGAGAGAAAGTTGAACACCAACCACCACACCTCCTGTGGTCTACCAGGGCCAGTGCAGCAGCATACTCACTTCTTGTTGTTACTCTTCACTGACTCCCTTCATGTTGTGGTGGAGTACACAAAATCCATACTCAAGCAAATGTACCAGAACCTAGAAGTAGCAAAGAAACGATGCTGATGTTGAGGTTAATACAGAAAATGTGTTATTTCTGAGCACATGGCAACCTCACCAAAGGGATCTTTTTTTTCTTATCTGGTGCATAGCTTCCCTCCTTCCCTTGGCTTCTTCCTTTTGCCTTTGCCCATCTTCAAATTCTCTTGTTTGCTCATTGTAAGAGGACACAGCTCTGGTGCTAAAAAATCAAATCATGTTGGCTCCAAAGTGGGTCAGTTCATTTATAAGTACCTTGGAATTGCAGATTTCCAGTTCAGTCTGTTACAATATTTTTCCTAATTATTCTAATTGCGTATTCTTTGTTTAAAAAGGAGAACTTGGGTCGGCTGAGTTCTCACACAGATGTTTAATTTGCAATATACGTGATATCACGGCTCATTCACAGAGGCAGTCTCTAGCGAAAGAAGAGGTCGTCTGGAACAATACAACAACAATTTATACAGAAATGTGCGTCACTAGGTGGGGAGGAGCCGCGGTTTAGACTTTACTCTCCCATTGGCTGATCTGGTCCCTTCTGCTCGTCTTTCCAATCCGTCGCCCCCCGTCACGTCGTTTTCTCCTTGTCCAATCCGCTGTCGACATTCCCTGAAAGAGAAGAAACCTACAAATTCCATGTATCATCTTTCTCTCCTAGTCTTCCCCATGTTTTTTGACCAGGTCTTTGTCTCAACAACGTGTTTAACTGACGACAACTAGGCTAATCTGCTACATTTCTATAAAAAAATGAAGATAAATATACTCTGATGAATTTTAGCAGGAAGAATACTAGAGAGTCAATATACACAAAGATCAAACCAAAACTATACACTGATATGAACATAAAGTTCAGTAAACACTACCAGTAAAACAAATAGCATAGGGAAACATGAAATAGAGGACAGTAAAGAAACAGAACACTGTCAAAGGACATGTGGAATGAAAATAAAAGAAAATTAATAATAGCACAGCACAACTGGAAATATGTAATATGTAAAATAAAACTAATCGCTGACACTAATAATCTGAGTATTTTATTGTCAATGTTATTAACGCCATGAAACTAATTACATATTAATATATATATTATATTAATAATATTACCAATATCAAAAGTAATACCAATCGTTCGATGTGGAACTATAGAAAATGATAACAAAACTTGCACTCTAATTCTGGACCTGAAAAGTAAGAAATTTTCAACCTAACAGATGGAATAAGGGTTTTGAGTTGGAAGTTAAACACTTATCATTTATACCACAGAGTGCTTTCATGCTCACATCTGTCCACAAAAGTATTCTTTTGCGTGAAAACGAGAACTTTACTTTTTTGAAACCATGTAGAGCTCACATTTAGACTCACAGAAATGATAGATTTTGATGGTGAATTTTTTATGAGAGTGTGGTTGTGTATCGAAGAAGGTGTTCATCAACTTCATTATTGAAGAGGATTGGCAGGAACTTTTTGTTTGCTTTTCTTACAAGTTTAACTTAATGTTATTAATGTTGTGAAGTTAAACGTGTTTCAAAGGGTTCCCCCCCTCCACTCCCCCTCCCCGAATCAAACAACTACATTGGCGCTGCACCAACAGTCGCTCAAGTGATTAGACACGCTGATCTGTTGGCACTCAGTAATCACTTCTGAAAAAAGTTTTAACTAATCTCAACTCTCTTCTCAAACCTGTTCTAGAAAATTAAAGAGAATCCAGAATTCATGAAGTGAATTAGAAGTAAGATGGTTGACATCTGTAAAGTCGGTCAATTCTGACAGAAAAAATGATAGATTTGTATACTGCAGCAAAAGATGTGTTTATCCGTTTTCATTATATGCATTCTCCTTATTCCTTCTTCTTGCATCTGATCCTTCAAACTAAAAATAAGAGAAGCTAAAGTAACAGTAAATTTCGATGTATTTGCTACATGTTCATTTTAAACAGCAGCAGTTAAACATGAAACAACAGTAGCGTCATCTAAAACCTAATCTCTTTGTCTAATTAGTATGCCTATTATTAATGTTATTGCAAGACAAATTTTATTTATATAGTACATTTCATTCACATTGGAAATTTAAATGTGTTTTACAAAGGCAGTGAGATGAAAAGAAGAGGAAAAATATTCACTAATAAAAGCAGGATAAATAATGCAATTAAAATCCATAATGAATCACAAAAATAAATTTAAATAAAAAGGATTAAAAACAAAGCATAGAATAAATAAATCCTTGGTGTGCATATGTGTTATTATTTCCATTTTTGTACCGCTGTCATTATTTTTACTTGCTGCTATGACTTAAAGAAACAAGTGCTTAACTATGAAGCACTTATATGCACTTCTCTTCACCCACAAACAAAACTTTGTATGAATTCCTCCAAAAAGCTAGAAACAGCCCTGTGTTAAGGCTCTCCACCTCTTTTAGGCATCACATTTACAAAAAAAAAAAAAAAAAAACTTTCTCAAAAGATATTCTCCTCTGTCCTCAACCCAAAAACAAAAACCTAACAATATTTTTGATTAGATTGATTTCCACGTCGATCACTGGAGGAAGGAGAGGAAACAAGGAAACAAGGAAACAAGCGCTCCTCTGGTTGCATGTAAAGGACAGAGACGCGAGGAAAGGAGTGTACTATGTGGAAATTAGGACTCGAGATGTGAATGAATAGATGATTCAAAGACAGGTAGGGAGTTAGTGGTTATTTCTAACTTACTTTTCACTCTTGTTTAAGGCTCCCGGAGCAGTTCTTGTTTCTTGGTTGGGCTAAAGGCATCATGACAGGTGTCCACACAGGTTTTTATAAGTCTGCGTGATGCTTCCAAAATTTATGGTAAACATAATATCATAGAATATACTAAGACTGACATTAGTAGAGGAACATTAGTTGACATTCTGGCCCTATCCACCAAAAGGGTCACACTCTGGACCCAGTGTGTTCATTTGGCCTTAATGTTGTCTAGCATGGTGTTAAAAATGTCCAATATATGAGTGATCATAGCTGTGTTTTATTTGAGTTGATCTCCACTCCTGATCTCGTGCCTTCTGAGTTCAGGTCACAGAGGCGTATCATCACAGAGAATACTGCACTTAAATTCTCTACCATGTTTGATTCAAAATTGTTGTTGGAATGTCATGATGTGGACAGCCTTATCCATAGTTTAAACAGTCATTGTGCCTCCATTCTGGATCAGGTTGCACTCTTAAACCTAATCTGGTATCCAAGAGATCAGCATGTCCCTGGATAAGTCACAGTATTTTGAACATGAGATATTATGCTGGAGAACTGAGGGTCTGTGGAAATCTACTAAACTTGACATCTGTAGATTGCACCTCAGGGAACTTGTGTCCACTCTAAATGATACAATAAAAAATTCCAGATCTGACTATTTCTGCAAGCTGATTGATTTAAATAATAAAAAACCCAAGTGCTGTTTGACACCATCAAATCTTCAAATGTGTTTTGCAAAGCTGACAAGCAATGAATTTTCAAAGTTTTTACTGGCAAAATTGTGGACATTAAGAACAAAATTCCAACACTGTCATTTTATAACCATGTTGTCATGGAACCTGTACCTCATAAGTGATCCTTTTTTTAATCCGATAACTCAGGCTGATATATCAGCTCTGGTAACCAGAATTAAACCTTCATTGTTGTTGTCACATATGTGACCAGAGTTGTCTCGTATTAAGATGTCACCACATTTCAGGCCACCTTGCCATGAAGTCCTCACCCCAGTGGTGGCTGCTGATTTTTAAAACAGGGGAAGCCCATTTTACACGTTCAGGTTTGGAGTGACTCATGCCATCCCAAAGCTGAAGATAGCAAAGTTAAAAAGAATTAGTAATAACATAACTGTGTTATGTTATGCCAGC
>JBAMYA010041992.1:0-14975 GCA_037176975.1 Arrhamphus sclerolepis | reverse complement strand
CAGCCCATTATGTTATTTTGTCTATTTTATAGTGACACTTGTTGTCACGTAATAAGTTCTTGCCTCATGCCTGTGTGTGTGTGTGTGTGTGTGTGTGTGTAGTCTTGCAGGAGTATCCAGAGAGCTGTGTCTGTTCACTAACAGATGTTGACTGTGTGGAGGTCAATCTTCAGGATGTTCCTGTGCTCTCTCCAAATGTGACCTGGCTGTAAGTGTCCTCTGACTGTCATTAATTTGAACTCACACACCCTCCTTGTTTTAAGGGAACAAAAAGCGAGATTTTATACATGGAAATTTCCCAAGTCTCAGGCTTTCTACCCGACTTTGAAGTCTTTATATCGGCTATCGTATTGAAATTAAGCCAAGCTCCCAACTGAGAATTTACATATACTCAGCTGTTCAGATAAATCCAAACAATTGTGTTGTTAAATACTCTTTGCTCAAACCTTTCCTCTCTATGGTTTTATCGATAATTTTTACCCAGTGGTGGTTTCACACAGGCCCGGATTTAGAATGCATGAGGCCCCTGGGCCATACGACTTGGAGGCCCCTCAGTGACCACCCCATCACACACCATCCGCCGCCTCCTCCACATATGTTGTACAGAGTGCTGTATGAGTTGCAGCCCATGAAAATTCCAGTAGTTTATACAGGATTTACACACAAAGGTTCAAGTTGGGATCAGACATGCAGTTGTTGATCACAACCTCAAAGACAATACCTGTGTCTGATCTGTTGGAATACTTTCCTTGGCTGGCAGTAACATTATCAGTAGTAAATAATGCACACACTACTAGCAAGAATGGAGAGGAAAAGAAGTGCCCACGTCTTGGTCGGTTAGCCCTGGCTACAGTCCCTGTTCAGCCACATCCTACCTTTGACAGGTAGGTTTTCTTTTCTGCAGGTTCCCTAATCAAGACAAAATAGATCAAAGCTCTGAACTAAGAGTGGCTCTTTAAAAGTTGCGACCCCAAAATAATTCAGAATATTTATACAGTAAAAGTGTCACTGTCACACTTAAAAGTACAAGCACATGTTTTTTGCGCAGATTTTAGCAAGAGAATTGCGCCCACAAATAGCTCATTCATTAATAACCCTGCAGATGCCAAACCGTATACATTCATTTAAAGGTGAGGATGAGATGGAGGGCGATCACGCACAGATATTACTGTCCACAGCACAGCTGTTTATATGAGACTGCGTCAGTCTTTTATTAGACATTATGGTAATCTTTACGCATTTAACAGCTAAAACAAATTATTTTAGGACAGATGTGTCAATTTTCACTAAATATCCGCGTGCGTAATTGCAATCCCTCCATATGTGCTCGTCCTCTCCCGTTTTTATGTGACACAAAATCAAAACAAATATCTCAGACTAATTTTACTAGTTTTTACTAATTTTGCTAGAAATGAGCACCTTGATTCGTTTCTTTTTCTGACAGACCATTGTAGATTTACTGTAGCTGTCAGACAGATGACCTCATATGGTCATACGGTTAATTCTGTACTAAGTTCAAGGTTGAATCATTGACTGAAAGCTGTCCTGGAACTTTTAGCATAGTTTTTGTCACACAGATAAAGACAAAGATGTGTTTGTGTTCATAAGATGTTTGATTTGACATTTTGATTTTTCTATTTTGACTTTCTCACTGAATTTTTCAGAACACTATCGAACTGTAAAAAGGTAAACTTTTCTCCTTCACATGTCTGCAGTCAGAAGCAGACAGGCTCAGTCGTCAAAGCACTAAAAGTAATTGTTTTAGACACTGTGATCATGTTAACACGAATCTCTGGGATTACAGAACTGGATAATTGCATGATTTATTTTTACCCTTATTAGCAAAACAGGGAGCAGGATTTTCATTGAGAGATAAGCAGTTGGAGGTCCATAGTCCCAGTCCCATGGATGCTTAATTTTGCTTGTTTTGTCATCATCAAAGGAATGTTGAAAACTGTGTTTACTTTCATAAAATTAAATTAAATTCTCTGATCAGATTATTTTAAACACCCATAAACAGTAAACAACAGAATAGCTGTGTTAAGTGCTGACAGATATTTTTGTGGTTTTTAATACAAACACGCCTTCAGGCTTCTCGTTGTGTCCCTCTAAAATGTATGACATCACTTCCGTGTATTTATTTTTGTGTAAAATCATTTGATTCATGTTACTGTAAACGTAAAATAATAGTACTTCACTGTAATTAAACTGATCACCACAGCCTATGTCTAACTACTTTTCAGTGCTCCAGTAATAATCTGTTTCATAATTTCTATTTTAATTTCATCATCTACCAACAGGCATCTTGGCCTACACTTTCTAAGAAAAATTGTGTCAATCTAATGACATTGGTGACATTGACATAGTTTGAGTCAGATTTTTGGATCTTTTTCTTTCAATAGCGGAGTCGTCTTTCATGGAGCTCTTGTTGTTCAAAAGGCCATAGATGTTGCAAGCACTGGTTAAGTCACTGGTGTGTAATCTGAATAATTCAACCCAAATAATCAGCTAAATAAAGAGGGGGTGCCACTGACCGTGCAGCATTTATTTTTGAAAAGACTGAAACAACCCTTCAGTATTGTACCAGATTTATTTTCTTCTGACTCTCAGTGACATCATTGATGCTCTTTCCATTCTTGTTGATCTCTATGTGTCTGTGACATTGGGCCTCTCAATTACTCAAAAAATGCATTAGCAGTATTGGACTCTGTTAGGACTGAAGTAAGTGAACTGAAACGCTGACTTGCTGGAGGCTTTGAGGTTAGGAGCAAAAAAAGCAAGTCAAATTCTTAGAAAGCAAACGGTTCATTTGAAATGTTGACATCATGACAGATGATCAAAGCAACGGACAGATTTGATCATCATTTGTGATTAAGAACTGGATAAGTAATAGAAAAAAAAAATATATATATATATTATATATATATACACAGAGAGAGATAGATATTGCTTCGTTATGGCATAAGATTAAATATTATTTGATTGTTGGATATTTGTAACGTAAGAAACACGTGGCCTTTTGGGTGCGGAAGCATTTTAACTTATCAGCAATATTGAGACTATGCCAGCGCCGTTACACAGGGATTTAGCTATTGATGTTAAAAAGGTGTGTGTAACGTGTGTAAACTTGTCAAACAAAGAGGGGAAATAATCAGCTGGAGAGATCTGTTCAGTAACTGAGCCTTGTTTAAAGGGCAGCTCAGTTGTTGCAGAGCTCTGCATGGTAGAAATACTGGTCTGCAAATTAGGCAAACTAAATATACTTTGGTACCTGTTGTCTTTTTTCCCACCATGATTTGCAAATAAATTCTTTAAAAGTCAGACAACATGATTTCCTGGATTTTTTTTCTCATTTTGTCTCTCATAGTTGAAGTATACCTATGATACAGGCCTCTCTCATCTTTTTAAGTGGGAGAACTGGCACAATTGGTGGCTGACTGAATACTTTTTTGCCTCACTGTATTTCAGCCTAGATTCTTGCCACTAATAATGTCATTATGACATGACCTCTGGGCCGGTTCTAGCCACTTTGGTGCCAGAGGCGAGATTATATTTTGCACCCCATAGTACATTTTTCATACAAACAGTTACAAAAATGACAGAATAAAGGGCATGTGAACTCAGGTTCAATTTATGTAAATTAAATGAATAGTAAGAGGTTAATTATGTTTTTGTATTATTTATCATTACAGCTTATTTACTGTTAGCTGTGATACTTTCATCTGGGTAGAAATACAGCATTTCTTCAAAATATTGACCGCAGATGTTTAAGTCGACTCAGATTTCTCAAATGATGTATTTCACGTTATGTAACAACTGTTATTTTAAACATCAACCTACGAGGACGCAATGCAGGAGTATCATCTTCTTTTTTTCTCTTTTCCGCCCTGACTCTTGATGCCTTCATGAGGACATGTCCAAAAAGGATTAAACCAGTTTAACTAATAATATGATGATGATGATTTTTATTTATTTTTTAATGAGCACGATTGGCGCTCTACAGTGTGTGGTCGACGTCTGCATGCTTTCATAAACACTGACAGACGACCCCCGCCCTTCCCGTTTCTGACACAACCTGAGACCCAGGTGAGACCTCAGCAGTAAGGGTGACACTCACTGCGGGTGCCTTATGCCAAGAACCCGCCCTGCATGACCTAATCTGGATTTTTGGTTTGGTAGCAGAGTGACGTGAGGGGGGATGTAGTTCCTAAAACACAGACGTCTCATCCATTGTTCTCTTTTTTTGTTTTGTGTTTTTTTCCCCTTGGAGCTAGAAAGGAAACAAACCCTGTAAAATAGTATGTTGATAATAATAATAATAATAAAAAGACTTTTGCCAACTCTAATTCATAAGCCAATACTGTTTCATCTGATAAGGCTACAGAAAAGACGGATTAGGAAAATGTGTAGCCGTGTCAGGCACTTATTAAGGAAAAATTGAATCACCCATGCTATGATGATTCAAATGATTTTACAGTTGTAAAAATGTTGTGAGAGTCACCTCTGACAAGATTGTATTTGACTTTGCCATTTTCTTTCTTTCTCTCTAACATTGATAATAAAATACTCTCTACTACACATCGTCTTACCATCATAACACAATCATGCCTCAGTCAACAACACAGTAAGATCACATTAAGTTAGATACCTAATTCCACTAGTGTTGAAAAGTGCTTCAAGTATCTGTTTCACTCCTGCAGACACAGTTGTCTACTCCTTTCATATTATAAGTGTATATGTTTATGTTTGCATAAATGCATCCAGTGACCTCAAAAATCCTGCGGAGGGTGTAGTATAATAAATGTTCTTCTTCTAAACTGATCTAAAATCCTGTGTTTTTCAAACAAATATTCTACTAGAAAATGCAAACACCTGGCAAATTCTTACACAGATATATTAATCTAACCCAAATGACTTTCCTTTAACAGATGAGATAGTGCGGCGCAATATTCATTTAACTAATGGGATGCTCAGGGGTTCATAATGTGTACTCCACATACAGCACTTGATTTGACAAATTTATTATATTTGCGATCATTTGTGTGCTCTACTCATGCATTAAAAGTGGAAATGATCTTCAATTAAAGCACAGACTCAGAAAAATGGCTCCTCTAACATTCTTCAATTTCTCGCATCAGTAGGTGTCCTTTTTTGGTTCCAAGAGAGACCTTCTCAGCAGCCATCTTTATCTGTAGAGTGTTTCAAATTACTCCCTCTGTCTTTTGTGTTTATCTAATCTTTATCCATTCCTTTACGTCTTGAGCTAATGTTCCCATTGAAGCGCTGTACTGAAATGTCTCTCATGTCAGCCTGGTTCTAGTTTCTTGACACTTGCTTTATGTTATATTTATGTTTTAATGTCCCTGTCACGTCTCTCAAGTCCTCTGAAGGAGAGTTTATGGCCAGAGCAAGGGGAGAATGAAGTTTAAATGTTAGCTAAACTGTTACTATTCATACCAGGTCAAAAAAGTTACACATTAATACCTCCTCGCTCTTTCATAAGAAATGATACACATTCCCTTTTGTGAGACCATGAAAATACATCTAAACATACTTTTTGTATTATATCAATACGAGTAAAGTTGAAGCTGTATTTCTTTGCAGTATTAATGTAGTGACTGATAATTGTTTAAAAGTGTTTAATGGTGAAACATCCTGAAATGCAGAAATGCGTATTATGTTTTTGTCTTCTCACATAAATGTGTGCACTGTTCACTTACATCCAACACAAATTGATTTTCAAGCTTGAGTAAAGGCATCACCCTGATAAGATATTTATATTCTCCTATATTCTCCTCAGCAAATAGGTTTTAGCTTTAGCTTTAGGCTTTTGAGGCCTGGCTAAGATTTGATCTTAGAATATAATGTTGAAGAATCGTGCAATGTCCTATGAGAGACCCCAACTGCCTATCCAAAAAAGAAAAAAAAGAATTTGATGCCTTGGTGTATCTGAAACTGCACAGAAGTTTTGTTAAATCTAGGGTTTTCTCCTTCTTTTAGATGTATTATACCTGCAATTGCCCTTCTTGTGCTGTTAAGCTTTGGCTTTTGCAGAGATCAACAGTGTTAAGGTGGGAGAGCCAACTCTTACAGGAGCAGATTTTGCCTATTTGAACCAGACTGCAAACCTGGAAAAGTTTAGTCAACTCTGATAACGACTGAGATGCCATAAATCTTCCTTCAGCTTGAGCTTCAAGAGAATCAGTTTTGAAATAATAACATTAGATGTCTGATTTTCCACTCATTATGCATAAAAGACCAACTTAAAGCATTTAAATTGTTATAATATTCCATTTTGAAAATAAAAACTGGCTATGGAATGGCAATTCAGTCTTGTCTTATACTTCATTACTTTCCACTTTGGCAAGGCAAGTTTATTTGTAGAGCACAATTCAAAGTGCTTTACACCTACATAAAATCACAAGAGGCAAATAAAATCATTCCATAAAGCATATAAATAATCAATAATTAATTAAATTAAAAATGAAGAGTGCAAATTATAGGACTCATGTCAACTTATGGGGCTGTTTAAACCTGGTATTAACATGTATCCCAGGTGGCATTAAAATGCTTCTCTGCATTCTGGTTGAATGACTACTTGTGCTTTCATTTTAGTGAACTGCTCTGTATGCAAATATGTAGCCTACATACCCAACAACAATAGAACATTGGCAGGTCTCTTGACAAAATTGCATTCAGTGACCTGAATAGATCACACATTAAAATACACCGCAGTAATAATTTTCAGTCATGATTTAGGCTTTGCTAAATTTTTCATAAAAGGTATATCAGTCAGCTTCTGCAATAGCTTGATATAAGGGAAGTAAAAGCCGTATAAGACAAGAGGTTCGTGCTGCTGCAGAGCTGAATATCATAGCATGTCTCCTGACTGAAGACTAAAGCTTTTAAAGTGTGTCTGTAGAAAAGCCTGAAAAATTCTCACAGTAAACAGTAACTCGAGTGATTAGAATACATCAGTAAGATGCATACGCCTTTTAATGTTCAACAACGTATTCTTCCCTCGCTGCAGTACTCCACATTAAGTTCTGCTTTGCATATTTCTGCTCCTTAAAACTAGCGTTTTAGCAAACATTCAGTACAGGGCTGTCAAAAGGCAAAGGTACCGACAGGACAGATTGGAAGTTGTACGCTGCAGTTAACAGCTGTCCTCTTCACTGGTGGATTGACATTTATGACAATGTGGCATTAGTCTACAACAGTTAAGTACTGGGTAGGAAGCTGGGGTGCAGCTTCTGTTGCCTCACAGCTAGATGGTGGATTTTTTTTTCTCCATACTCTGGAGATTCCTTCTATCGTTTCTAATTTCCCCGGGCGCCGCACCGCAGCAGCCCACCGCTTTGCGTCCAGCAGCCCAAATAGGTCAAATGTGGATAAAGAATTTCCCCATGGGGATAAATAATGGTAAATCAAAAAAAGTGGCTGAAGTAGTGTGCGTGTGTGTTCCTGGTTATTTGACTTGTGTGGCCTTTTTCCTGGTAGCCTATCTTGGTGCATCCTACCTGTTAGCAGCTGGGACAGGACCCCAGCACCCCTGTGACCATGAACAGGATTGCAGTGGGTGTAGAACATAAGTATGGTTAGTAATCTTCTAACTGTGCCATTCCTTGTGTTTTTTTGTTTTTTACAGGTCAGTGAAGAGCAATAACATTCGAATGCTGTCTGATTTTGTTTTTTCTGACTACTCCGCACTGGAGAAACTGTGAGTATTTTCATGCTTCTGTTGAAATGTCCATAACACAGAATTAAGTGTTTGTACATTTTATTTTCTTCATTTGTTAGTTTTTTAGAAACATATTCATAACATTTCCTTGTTAACATGTCCATAAGGTGTTTTTTTTGTTTTGTTTTGTTCATGAGCAAACGTAGCTGTCAGTATTATGGCTGTGAATTACTGCAAGTAATCTGCAGAGCAACATCTACAGTCTGTGAAAGACAAGGTCAGACAGGCTTTGTTTCCCATAAAAAAAAAATGTTGTTGGAACAAATCCTCTCTATTGGGAAATGAGATTTTACAGCTAATTTGAATGCTTTTTGAGGAAGTGATGTAATGAGAACTTGGTCCAAACTGGAAGTAGAAGCTGGCAAGAGCTCGATGGAGGAGCCAGTTAAAGTGCAGCTGATCTTCACCAGCCTGCAACAATTTAGTTCAGTCTTTCTTATGTCCATACATACATATGTATACATATATACATATAAGGTTTTTGTGTATTTTCACCAAATGACCACGCCATGCTGCTAAACATCTAGGGCGTTTATATTAATTTGCAGACCAACCGTCAGCAGCAGCTTCTGATCCCTGAAATAGTGAAAACGCTAATTAATTTTGTTGCATTGTCTACTATATTTACTTCAGTATTGAATTTCATGTGTAGCTGCTGATGTTTGTTATAACTGTCAGTAAAACATTAACAATTTGTAAATTGCTAACTTTATTGTGTAACTTCAGTTTGAATTTTCACGGTGGATCAGAGGGAAAAGGAAAATGAGCCAAAAAAAAAATAAATTTAATTGTCAGTCCTTGTTTCCAACGTTGACAGCGTCAATATTTAGAAGTTAATTGAGTTTTCTGTCATGTCTAAGGAGGACACAGTGCTCGACTATGGAGACTTTTTTTTCTTTGCTGGCGTGGTCATCATGACGCCGTTGCAAACTCTGGAGTCATGTCAGAGACAGAACGTGAAGTGAGCAGCTCAAGAACATCGTTTCCTCATCCTGTTGACAATCTTCCATAGATATGCAGTCTACTTTTGCAGGGCGATATGGCCGATGACTCTCTGCCCAGACAATCCAGAGAAAACTACACAAAACAGATCTTTGCTCTCATGGGGCTGCTAGGAGGTCCGACTGCCAAGAATCACAGATACAACAAAGAAATAAACTGCTAAACACAAATTTCCTTAATTTTTGTGCCTGGTCTATTTTCTATCAATGGGAGGGATTGAGTTGTAAAAAAAAAAAAAAAAAACTAAAAAAGTGGCAAGACACGTTGCACTACAGTATATTAATTCTATTAAGCTTTTATTAAAAAAAAACAACAACACAACAATGTTACTTTTGGCCTTGGCATATTCAAATTACAATTTGAAGTGAGTGTGCATTTGCATGAATTAAAAAAACAACAACAATATAAACCATGAAAATCTAAAGCTTTTTTTCTTTCATAACTTTGTTGTGTCACTTCAGTTTTAATTTTCACACTTAATATTTGTTTTTCTAACGTGTGCCATCAGTAACCTGATGGTGATACAACAAGCTGCACCAGTTCAAAGGCTGGTAGGAAATTCTATCAGTGTGTGACAGAATCAACACCCTCATTTTCAACAGGCTGGAAATTGATCAGGACTCGTGTGGTTACAGCGACGCCCCGCACGTAAATAATTAACAAGATATTCTGTCATTTGTGGTATTTCATTCAGTAATGAGGCAATTAAGCATTAAGAGGTCAAATAGGTAAAGCTGCCTTTTAGTTACAAGTTGTCTTCTTTTTTTTTTTAAAAAAAAAAAAAAGGAAAGAAAGTAAGAAGTAACAGAAGCCCACTATATTGTTCCCGTCCACTGCTCTGCTTTAATAGCTTTGTTATGTGTTCCTCTGATCCACATTTTGTGCACCGCTGGGGAGACTTGTTACCACATACAACATAGCTGCAAGTAGTCAGTTTCCGATCTCCTAAACTTAATTGTGTGTCATTTCCTCCTCAAAATCCTCAATTTCCTGTCTGTCCTCCTCAGGAAGAAAGAAAGAACAGGACTATTATAATAGTTTCTCATACATGAGTTCACATTGTAATGTAAGGTCTAATTCACATCTGTGTGTTAAGGAGAAATTGTTTCAAAAACTATTCAATTATGTAACAAACGCTTCAATGATCAACTTTGTTTCAGTGATATTCGACATTCGACTCCTGTGAGGGATGTCTGGACATTTGTGCAAATGTGTTTAATTCCATATATGGAATCAACATACGTGCATTTTCAGAAAAAAACAAAACAAAAGCAGAAAGAACCCCATTTCTGTTCTCTGTTCGCAGGTTTCTGCAGAACAACAGTCTCCAGTACGTATCTAAACATGCCTTCAGCGGCTTGTACAGTTTGAAAAAATTGTAAGTATCGTGCTCAGTTTGTTCACGTTTTTGATCTCCCCCAGAACCGCTCTCTGGATTGTTTGTGATTTTCTACCTGTTAGGTGTCAAATGAAGGATACATGTGGGAAACCATTTGAGATTTTGTGTTTTCTCCTCATCAACTTGCCATGTTACATGTGGTTCGTTGAGTTGGGTTTTCCTGTCCTGTGGAATTTTGATCCATGCAAACAACCATAAAATAAGACATTAACTTCCACATAAGCAAAAACACGGCAGTAATGCTCGTGCTTACCACAAGATTGTCACCTGGTGACATCACAACATGTCTAGGTGACAAAGAACCGTTTTCCTCTGTGAATTATGAACTAAACCACCTATTAAGGTGGCCATATTAAGGTGGACACCTGTCGTTTCTTGTTTTATGTGAAATTTGTTAGTGTGTAATATATCTATTTTGTTGCTTTCATTCTACAGAAGTTGGGTCACACCCAAGAGGAGATTAATGCATTGTATCTATTTAATATGTTATATTTCATAAAATTATCCATTTAGTTTGTTTTGTGCATTAATGCTAGAATAATCCCATTCATCACTAAAGGCTAAAGGAAGAAAACACTTCTTTTCCCTTCACATTTTAAATCAATGATCATTTCCAAAACTTATGAAGAGTCATGTGAACTACTCATAGCTAATAACTAAATATAAATTAAAAGCATTTATGTAGAATTACAGTGCGTTTATTGTCCTTTCGTCTTCCACAAACGTACAATGACATTTGATCTTTCATGAAATAAAAATAACTGATTTCTAAGTAGTTTAAGATGTCACAGAAAGTGCAACAACTGCACATTGAAATTAAATCAGACTAAAGCGCAGTTAAGGTACAGTTATTGCACGTTCAGTGACTGACGGCTGTGGTGGTAGCAGCGTATGGGGGGTGTTTGATGAGAGTTCAGTTCGGTAGCGGCTGTTCCTGAATCTGAGAGTGCAGGTCTGCAGGACTCTCTCTTATCTTCCAGATGGCAGTCATGGCGGCGGCTGATGGAATGGGTGCTAAATACCCATCACAAATTTGCAGGCCCCGATGTTGGATCAGGGGCCAAACATGCCCTCTAAATATGTATTTTCTTCAATAAATTATTGACGTTCTATCTGAGATTAGCAGCCTTTTCCATATTATTTGAATTAAAGTTGAATAAAAGTGAAGCTCTTGAAACAAACTCACTTGTGCTATCAAGATCCTAATTTAAGGCTTCTCTTCTTTATATGCACATATTCTCTTCTCATCTTTTTGTGACTGGTTGCATCAATTTATTAGTGCTAACTTATATTGTATTACTTACAATACAATTATAAAGTTCAGAAAAAAAACAGCCTGTCTAATCTAAGTAGAGATAAAAATTTAAACCCAGATTATTGGAGAAAATTCAGTTTTAGCTATCTTGAGAAACTAGATGCTTTTTCACAGTGAACGCAAAGTAGTTTGGGAAATTTTAGTGTTGCAGTTCATGAATTAGCTCATGCAGATGCCTTATTTTATTCTCTAGATGTCTGCTTCTTGAGCTGAGAGGCAAGTAATTCAGGTGTTTTGAAGGAGGATGCGCTGAGAGACACGTTTTTGAAAAGGCAATCTCGTCTTGCCATTTGATTATGTGTCAGTTTTTTCAAACAACTGATGAATTATTTATTCTGTGAAATGCCCAGTGCTGGGTTTAATGCTTGCATTACAATTTTCTGTACTTGCCGCCTCCTGCACCTCCGTCTTTCGCTCTTGATGAAGAGGAAGATAGCTCCCTTCAACCGGGCACAAGAGTCATTAAGTATTTGATGTCAGCGTCAGTGTTGGAAGTCCTGAATCGTGTCCCAAGAATAAAAAAAGCATTTTCATGAAATTCAACACAGGTATGCCATCATGTGCACCCAGTGGAGAGGATATTCAGCTTAGGGAGTCTCATGCTTACGCTAAGAAGAAATTGGCTTTGAAGATAAATGATTTTTTAGAAGCTGGTCCTCATGCAGCATAATCACTGATGTCGTGCTGCAAAACACACCAAATGAACTAAATATTATGATCTAAAAATGTGCGAGGAAGTGCATTTGCACTGTAATTCATAGCTTATACTATTTAAATGAAACATGTTTCCTTTTGGTCATAATTTTATTGGTGTTAAAAAGGTCATGTATCGTTACATTATTTTTTTCTTTTACTTATGCCAATAAGTCTTTTCTTTCTATGTGGTGTCATTTGGACTTGACTGTGTCATTGGATTTTTTTTTTTCTTTGCAGTGCTCTTTAGGTTTAGTTTTGTTTTGTTTGTTTTTTTAACAAATTTGTAGCCGGCTTTGTGGTACCCTGTTTTAGAACACAAAAACACTTGTGTTATATCTTTCTTTTTGCAAGAGGAATTTGATATAAGCCCCAGGTTTGGATTGTTTCTGTCACTTAGTAGCATAAAAGTATTGCCAAGAGTTACATTCAATACATTCCAGACGTTCTTTTCCAATTCGGAGTGTCATATAATAGATTACTCTTTTTGTGTCATGACCTCAACACTGGAAATGTCAAACACTTTTCTGCAGATGTTTGATAGTACAAACTTAAGTTTAGTAGTTATCAAAAAGCCATTTATGTCATGTGGTGTGCGGTTGGATGGAGGACCCAAATGCAGGAGAGCAGACAGGAGGCAGGAGTGATCCAAAACAGTGATATTTAATGAAGACAACAAAAAACACTGCCAGAGCAGGAAACTGCAAAACAAAACTCAAAACTCAAAACCAAGCAAGGCACAAAAACCACAAACTAACCATAGACAGGAGCATGAGGAGCAAATAGCACTGAGACAAAGACAGGACCTTATATACACAGAGGGGTAACGAGACACAGGTGAAAAACACCAGGAGAACGAGGATCAGGAAAGTCAAACAGAACATAACTAGACACAGACAGGATTTCAAAATAAAAGCAGGACCAAAAACAGGAAAAACTCTAAACAAGAACCCAAACCATGACAACCCACTTTGTAGTACAGGCCCCAGGTTTAGTTCAGAGTCAGTTACCATGGTAACAGACCCCGAGTGTCAGTCACCTCAGCTTCTGGAACCGGCCCAACTGAACCCTCTCGCTCAGAGTTAAGGAACCCAGCTTTGTGAAACGGAAACCTCAGAGTTTCCCTGAGTTCTGGTTTAACATAATCAGTTTCCAGCAACATGCTCAGTTTCTATGAAACAAAGTGTTTCATAGAAACAAAGTTAAGGAAATTAATTTCCATAAGCTAATTAACTAGTTGCCACTATTTACAATTAAGTTACTACCAAACATCAAGAAAATTATTATAGAATTATAAGAAATATGGTAACAACTGTAATTCAGTAACATCACAACAATCCCCACACTGAAGATCCAACATGGTTCAGAAGAATATGGTATATGATGATAATAATAAAAGTAATAATTAAAAATAAATAATTATTTGCCTGTGCTTGAGGCATTGTTTGTTTTTATTTTTTATTATTATAACTATTATTATTATTATCTTTGTATTGTTATTAATACTAGTATTTTGGAAATAACCCAGTTGAGTGAGTGGTACTAGCCTGGGTGTTTTTGGTTGGGATTTTACACAAAACCCAGTATTGTCCTTTGTAGTTTTATTTTCTTTTGAAGCAAAACAATACTGGAAGTCTTAAAAAAAGGTCAAATGTCCTGGAAACAATGAAGTTATCCTGGAAAATGATTTCTCTTCATCCTGCCCTGTGAGTGAGTGAATGCAAACTGGTTAAAAGGTACGTCTGCTGTCAAGTGATCTTCTGGGCAACTAATTAACACTAATTAACTTGAAGGCACAGCTCTACTACTCTGCATATGTCAAAACGCTGCTCTTCTGAATAAAGCGTGGCGGTGCATGTATGCACACTTAATATTTGGATTGTTTGATTTACTGCCCATATAAACAGTGTATTCAGAACCAGTAATTCTGAAAGTTTTTAATCTGATTAGGAAATGTTGCCCAGCTAAACAGGAGCAAGATGAATTATGATATATATGGGACCTTATCGATCAATCAATCAATCAATCAATCAAACTTTATTTATAAAGCGCTTTTCATACGGATGATGGCGCTCATATCGTTGCTGTTTTTGTAATATCTCATCTGCCCCACAGACCACCTTCTGAGAAAGACCACAAGACCCCAGGTGTGGTTTGTGGTTAGTGGTTACTGGCATTAATTTTCTTGTTAAAATGTGTGTTCTTTTTATCTGCCGCTCAAAGGAAGAATCTGAGAACAGAATTCTAAGTGAATTTAAGCTTTATTTTATCATGCACAACATTATCCGGCCGGAAGTTCACTAACACCAACATGTGATGGGAGGAAGTGAACACAGAACAGTGATCTTCTCTCGTCGTGGTACCCAAAAAGGTATTTGCCTTATTTGTTAAACCCAGACTGTTAACCTGTCAATGTCTTTGAGTTATCTGTTCCTGTGCATTGCTTTACCTAAACAATGAGAGACTCAAGTCAGCAACTTTAAACAGTCTTAAACAGCCAGGAATGTAGAAAAACAGGAATGTGAGCGGCCACCCCAAGAAATGTGTAATCTTTACATTCAAACCATTTGATCAAATCCTAACAGTGGTAAGACAAAGATAGGAAACACTGAAGACTTCCGGTGGATTGAAAAGTACCTTGCCCCCACGAAAAATAAAAAAAAACATCAAGGCCAGGCTAGTTTATCTGTAAAGCATATTTTAAACACAAAGGCAACTCAACGCTATTCTGGATTAGCTGAATATGTGTGATTGGAGATAAAAGAGCATCACAGTAGTCAAGTCTGCTGGAGATGAAGGATGAATGAGCTTCTCTAAATCAGCTC
>JBAMYA010041991.1:0-14977 GCA_037176975.1 Arrhamphus sclerolepis | reverse complement strand
CATACATATGTATATATACATATGTATGTATATATTACAGCAGATGTTGGATGTGTGTGATGTGTGTGAGAGTGAATGTGTCCTTCACCGGCACCTCTTTGACAGTCAGATTTGACATATTAACCCTTTAAGCCCTGATCCTGTCAGAAAGGACTGAAATCACGACAGTAGAGCATAAAAAGAAACGACAGACGCCCCACAGCCAGAGCTGGGTGTGATTTGTACGCTGATGTGCTGTGGTGTAATGTTTTCATGCAACCCCTGTAGAAATACCACTTCTGGTCACATGGGGACAGCATATCACAAAGAAGTTCATGAGTCGGTCCTTAAACTAAACTCAGAGTCTCACTGGATGCAGAAAGCTTTGTGGTTCGGTTTTGAAGCGGCTTAACTTCATCTTCAGAGTCCCACTGGTGGAGCGCTGCCTGCTGGACTGGATTCAGGAGCATTTACAAGTACACCTGAAGGTTCTGAGATCACTTGAAGGTTGCGGGAGTCTGCTCGTTTAAAGAAAAAGTTTCCTCAAGTGGTGGCGATACAAGACGTGCTGGACCACACCCCCTTAGTCGCTCAGTATTGTCAGCGGTTCGTTCATCATCACAGAAGATATACATATACACCTCCTTGTGGTCAGAAGTGGTATTGCTACATAGAGTGGCTTTGAATACTAAAAATATACTCTTAAAAATAACAGTAAACCCCAAAAGACTACAGAATGTGTGTGTGTGTGTGTGTGTGTGTGTGTGTGTGTGTGTGTGTGTGTGTGTGTGTGTGTGTGTGTGTGAAGCGCTTATGAGTCGATGGTGAAATAGTTGTGGGTAATCACAGAGGAATTCAGATAAGAATGTGGACTAACAGCAGCTCAGAATGAGGCCGTACAGGAGTGACATTTCACTATCTTAAACAAATTAAACCTCCATAGAGTTTTTTTCTTGTAGCAGTTTGAGCAAACACTACATTGTGTGGTTCTTAAATCACGTTACCTTTGCATTGAACAGTTAAACAATAGAATGCAACAAAGAAATAAGTCCTTCCTGGTTCTCCAAACTCCGTGACCTGAAGTCTCTGTCTGTCTGCGTCCTCAGGTACTCTCCAGAGCAAATGTACAACGTGGTGGCCAATGTGGAAAAGTACCAGTTCTTTGTTCCGTGGTGCAAGAAGTCTCAGCTGATGAAGGGTCCAAACGGAGACACCCGGGTGGACCTTGAAATAGGTTTCCCTCCCATCACGGAGCGGTACGCGTCTGAGGTCACCTTTGAGCCGCATCACAGAGTCAGGGTAAGTCTCTGCGCTTGTAGATCCATGACAGGATCCTTACAATTACCTTCTTATTTCTTCAAACACTGTTTATTTATTTTACAAACCATCCTGGAGAGACCTGCGCTGAAACCTTTTAGTATTGATAGTTCTGAGTTAAGATTTAAACACGAGTGGACGTGTTACTTTCTCACTGCCAATGTGGCCTAATTTTTCAGCTTGAATAACTTCAGTATTCAGTTATTTATACTTTAGCATCACAATTACATAATTTATCCCGGTTTTGTGCTAAATATCGGATACTGTCTGTTTCGCTATCATAAGACTTCTTCTGGAAAGCAGTGAATTGTTTCAGCCTGTCGTCCCTCGGCCATCGATTGCAGTGTGTTGTTTGTTTTGAAACAGGCCGTGTGCACTGACGGTTCCCTCTTCAGCCATCTCGAAACCATTTGGAGGTTCGCCCCTGGAGCCAAGGACTCGCCAAACTCCTGCAAAGTGGATTTTTTTGTAAGTTTTTCAGATAAAACGGATATCCGTCATTGGTAATGCAGGGTTGTGCAGCAGCAACGCAAACAAAGGGTGGGAGTAAAGTCAAACTGACAATAGATCTTTGAAATGAACAAACCCTGGTCTTCCTCAGAGGACTTGGATGTCAGATTACAAGTGGAAGGAGCTATTGCCTCTGTGCTGTAGCGATCGATTCTGTGCTTAATGGATCGCTAGCTGAGAGGAAGTGTTGAGTAAAATCTCATTATGCTCTAAGTTTGGCCTTGAATAGCGTGCTGGTGCTCTTTAAGGCTTGAAATAGTTGCAGAGTTGAGAACATTGACCTCAATGGCGGGATTTTGACAGGACGTGTTGAGTAAAGGATGCCGTGTACTGAATATCAGAGGCGGTCGCTGAAGTTTGGAATACTCAGTGTGTTTAAATAAGAACCGCACGGTGACCTCGCCGTTCACCACCATGTCTCCATGTCTCCTCCAGGTGTCATTTGAGTTCAAGTCTCTTCTGCACTCTCAGCTGGCCAGCGTGTTCTTCGACGAAGTGGTGAAGCAAATGGTCCGTGCCTTCGAGTCGCGCGCAGCGGCGCTTTACAGGAGCCGGCCGGACGCATCGCTGAGACGGCGGGCGGCGCTGAGCACCCCTCTTTGACCCCTCCCCCAGTTTCCATACCCACACGGACTTTAACCCCGGACTTTACCCGCAGTCGGGCTGCGTGACGCAGGAGACCGGATCTTCTGTCTCACTTCTTACGTCAGTGTTTTACAAGTTTACATGTGTTTGAAAGCTTTATTTATTTATTTATCTATCAACCAGAAGCTAATTTAATTACAATTTTTGAACTTTTTTTAAAATTTATTTTATGACTGAGAATAAACGTGAGCTTAAAATGACCGTGTGTAGGAGGAGTTATTGTTCTGGGAAGCTGAGGAAGTCCCAGTGCGAGCAGATATTTATTATTGTTCTGAGTGGCGTCTATGGGAATATACAGTATGTACAAGCACAACCAGTACCAAAGACCCAAGTCGATTCTTCCCACCTGTTTAATTGTGTTGCAAACAGTAAGTTGTATTTGGTAAATACTGATACTAAGAAAACACATGGTGCTAACTGAGCAGCTTGTGATCATTCTGAAACACCTGCAACAGCTGTTTTTGTGTCCTTCATGCCTGAAAAAGCTTCCAACCAACCCTGAGCCAATAAGCTACATCTGAAGAAAAAACAACAATGTTTTAATGTTTTGTTGATTCAATATGCTTGATATTTTGTGTTACATGCATAAATGGTAAAAGATGAGTGATAACTAAAACACGTTAACTGGGATGTAAATATCTGATGTAATGTGATATTTTTATATAAGAAACAATGATGTAAACTCACATTATTTGGATAAACCCCAAATTTTGGGGTTGAAACTACCTGGACGCTTTAAAATGAACACTTAGACTGCATGCACAGTCGTATTATTCCATGTGGTTGTGGGTTACAGTAATAATTCATACGAGAACGTTCACATACTCAAGTTGTGAATCAGTGGAACTTTGGCGAACAATAAAACGTCAACAAATGAAATAAATGAGCTATGTTTGCATGAAAAAGGCCAAAAAATTTCAAGCACCTGGGGCAGCGTGTGGAAGAACAGGCTGTTGCACAGATTCTTCCCCCCCATCTCACCAGAAAAGCTCTGTCACCTCTTGTTTTTACGTCCACATCCAACAGGAAGTGCTTCATGGGCCTCAGTGCTCTGGAGTGTGAAAAGTTCAGACGAACTCAAAAACGTGTAGCGTTTTAACCCGGATTGTAAATGATGTTACCTCCATCCCAACTGCAGACCTCAAAGAAGTCAGGAGAGCATGAATGGAAGAGCGGCTGATTTGTAGATCATCTGCAAAACACTGAAAAGGGAAGTTGTTTTAAAGACATGAATGTAGAGCAAATGAATAATATCTGTGATAAAGGTCCGAAATAAACTTCAGACGCCACAAGAAGAAACAAAGTCTTAAACTTAAAAAGAAGAATTCATTTCCCTCTTGAACTCCTTCCTGAGCAAAACCAACATATATAACCAGTATATCCAGTTCAATGATTACTTTTAACCATCCATGAAAACTATCCAAACTCTACTTGTGTAAAGAGTATTTTGTTTCCTTTAGCACCTCCTTGGATCCGAGTGGCGCAGTGATATAACTTTACTTTTGGCAAAGCCACTTCAGCTTTGTCTACAAATGTTTTCCACTGCAGGGTAATAATTAACCACCTGTCGGAAAACGGGTGGGATTATCAGACGGTTTTCCCGGAACAATTTAAAAAAGTGGGAATTTTTGAAGCAAACAAACAAAAAAAGGGTGTTGAAAGAAACTGGTATTTCCTGTTTTGCATAATGTGTCACCAAGTATATAAAGGCGACTTGGAGACTTTTGTGTCTAACAGAGAAGCAGAAATTCAAAAGGCAGAAAGATGAAGAGAAGTGCTGTCCTGGTCCTGGTCCTGGTCCTGGTGTTGGGCTGCTGTCTTTGTGAACATGAAACTGATAATAATGACAAGCTGCGTCTGTACCCGGGATCAGCCAGCTGCTGTGACACCTGCTCCCTCACATCTGTTTCTCTAAAAGTGGGAGCTCTGGAGGAGAAGGTTTCAGCCGTGGCAGACAGAGTAACGTCTCTGGAAACCAAACTGCAAAACGCTGACAGAGAAGTCCTGGAGCTGCGGAGCCTCATTGGAGGTAAAGCGCCATGTTTATGGAATACAGGAGGGGCAGGGGTTCCCAGATCCAGTCCTGGATCCAGTCTGCCTTCCTGCACGTCGTCATAGATCAGAGGAATCGAACCCCATTTCATCCTGGGTCACATCATCACCATGGTTACCATTAAACATGGTCATTCTTGTCAGATTTCCTGTTAGTTCTTGGATTTGGTTGTATTTTTTGTTGTCATATAATCTCAAATTTCACAAAATTTGCTACTTTAATCGTTGAGGCTCAATTGAGGCATTTGTACTAAAATTACAATTTTTTCTCCTGTAATTGCAAAATATAAAAATAAATAAATATTTCTGTTTTGGTTAGCAAAAGGAAATTGTTGTAAAGTGGTAAATTCTGCAATAGCACATTTTTTTAAAAAATTTATAATAAATTGAGTTTTTGTCATAAAATTTCTAATTTCACAAAAATTCAACCTTTATCATAAACTTGAGATTTTTCTCGTAAAATCTCAAATTTTAAAAATGCTGATTTATTTTTCTTTCTAAAAGAAATTGTTCTAATCTGCACATTTTTGCAAGATCAGGATATTTTATTGTACAATCACAAATGTCACAAAATTGTGGCTTTATAACTTGAATTACAATTTTTATAGTTATAGTTTGTCCTAAAATCAACCTGTCCACGGGCCTTGAGTTTGACACGTAGATGTTTCTCTGCTTTACTGCATCCAGTTCAAATGCATGCGTAATGAATCCACCTGTGCAGACTCTTTTGCAGCTGAGACATGCAGGACCAGGACCAGGACTGGATTTGGACACCCCTGCAGTAAGGGATGTCAATTTCACTTCTGATGTGTCTGTGCTTTGCTGTTTTCAGGTAATCCACAGGTGGCTTTTTCAGCAGCTCTGAGGGATTCTGGATCTGGAAACACGGGACCTTTCACCACCGCTACTCCACTGCAGTATAAAATGGTTTTCTCCAACGCTGGCAATAGCTACAATCCTTCAACAGGCACGTACAGCGTGAGAGACACACACAGGAGAAGGGAGGAAAAGCATTCACTTTAAATTAATCTGATATTTTCTCTGCAGGCATCTTCACGGCCATGGTCAAGGGGATGTACTTCTTTCGATTCTCCATGTTCAACAACCTCAATCCGACTCCCAGCTCTGTTGTGTGTCTGAAGAGGAACGGTGAGCGGCTAACATCGGTGTGGGACACCAGTGGGTCAGACAGCAACGACATGGGGAGCAACGCTGTGGTGGTCCCTCTGGAGGTGGGGGACCAGGTGTTTGTGGAGCTGCAGGCCAACAGGATCATCTACGACGATGCGATGAACTACAACACCTTCAGTGGTTTCCTGCTCTTCACTCTGTGATTCAAGCAGCACGTTTTCCCAGTTAACCCGCCGATTCCCTATTCTCACTGCTAACTGGTGGAAAAGTGGAAACTGTTTAGTTTGAAAGGATTCATTTTAGCTTTAGGGGCGAACTGCAGTTTATAAACTCAAATTTATCTTGACAAAGCTGATCAGAAATGGGTTTTTGAAGACCTTGAGTCATGTTTTTGTTGTTTAACATAACCAGATGATTAACTGATGAAACATGTTTTTCCTCTCTATTCTTCTGTTGGGTTTTTGTTTTGTTACTACGTTTTGTATCTTTTTCTTTTTTGTTACTACGTTTTGTATCTTTTTCTTTTTTGTTACTACATTTTGTATCTTTCTTCTGTTTTGTTACTACATTATGCATCTTTTTTTGTTTTTTTACGTTTTGTATCTTTTTCTTTTTTGTTACTACGTTTTGTATCTTTTTCTTTTTTGTTACTACATTTTGTATCTTTTTCTTTTTTGTTACTACGTTTTGTATCTTTCTTCTGTGTTGTTACTACATTATAAATCTTTTTTCTGTTTTGCTACTATATTTTATTTCTTTCCATCCTTATTTTCTCTGTAGATTGGCATGATGCAATAAAACAGGTACAACACCGTATGAAACCATGTCAGTTTCTGGGAGTTAACCTGCAAACCTGTTAACCTGCAAACAGCTTTGATGAATGAAGCAGATTTTCTGGATTACAAACCAGAAGAACTACAAAAAACAAAACAAAAAACTGAGTGAATTTTAACTCATAGTTTTAAAGTCGTTGGAATAAGATATCAAGTAATTCTGCTGGTGTCTCCCTGCAGCCTAGCTGACGAGGCTACGTTCAAGACCAGCCTGCTCTATGCTCTGGTTTTAGTCGTTCCTGTAACTGCAGCTATGATTATTGACCCCAACACATCACTGTTGGGGTTAACTAAAGGCTTTATTAAACAGTAAAAGTTTAAGTTTGGTTTTAAAGGTGCAGGCGGTTTCAGCCTCCTTATCCCAACGTGGTCGGTGGCTCCAAAGTGAAGATGCCTACAACAGAAGCTGCAGTGTAGTAACAGAAGACCCGTCCTCCAAATCTACTTTTGGACATTAACTACAAGTAGTCATGAGGAGGAGTTATCAGCTCTTATATGAAGCTGTTAGGAGCTGTGAATAACGGATTATCTGTTGTGAAAATGAAGGACCGTTTGCCTGAAGGATGAACTTCATGATCAACACAACTACAATGTGATCTCAAGGAGTTTCTTGCCGACGTGGCCCTGATACTGTAAATGTAAATGTTCAATGAAGAATCTGTGTTTTTCATCTCTCTATTGTCGGATGGTCTGAGTTCCATTAAAACTGCAGGGAAAAGTTCTTGGGAAACCACCAGTTGTTGTGGAAACATCTCTAAACGTTGTGTCTCAAGGACTTTGCACAGTTTGCCAACACACAACCCTTTTTCATCAACAAGAGGGTGAAGTGATAGACGCAACAAGGGTGAAAGCAGCAAAGCTGCGGCTGACTGGAGCATTTCAGCATTCTGAGAAAGTGATCACACCAGATCCAGTCATTTATTCATTTCTAATGGAGGATATTGTCAAGCTTGTTTTTGTCTTTATGAATGGACAGTGGATTCATTGTAAGCTGCTGAACAACACTTCACAGTTTTAGGTGAACCCCGTTAAAGTCAGTATACAAATAGAAACATCAACCTCTAGACATGCTGCTCTGTAACAATGTACATATTTTAAGGCACTCAGAAACATATTTAAAAATGTATCTATGCATTCATAATAAATCTGTTATTGGACGATGAGTTTGGCGGCGCAGGATGTCTCCCCGTGGTCGTTTGTGGCCCTACAAGTGTAAACACTGGTGTCCTGCGGGCCAGCCTTTGATAAAACCAGGGTGCAGCGTCCATCCTCCTCGTACTCTATCTGCACCGTGGACGACTCCTCCACGGGTTCATCGCCACGCAGCCACACCACCTCTGGGTCCGGATACCCTGCAAAGACAAACAGAAGCTCTGAGGTTCGGGGGCGACCGCGCAGAGGTCTGAAGAGACAGATCAAGACGTCTTTTGGGCCCAAATAAGGGTGTGTACCTGTGAGGTGACACGAAAGACGAGCGCAGGATCCCCGGGCTACAGTCTGATCCTCCAAGCTCTGGGTGAACTGGGGGGGTCCCTGCATCTCACGCTCCAGAGACTGCAGGGCATGCTCCGCCTCTGGGCTCAGGGGGTTCTCTGGGATGAAGAAGCAAATAAAAGAATTTAAATCAAGAAAGTGAAATGTTTCTGATGAGGTGAAGGCTGCAGATGAGGTCTCACCTCCTCCGGGGCTCATGGGAGAAGCAGGGGTGTCACTTTTAGACAGCAGAGCCATTCTCTTTAGGGCCAGCATGGCCTTGCCGGCTTTCTGGGAGACACATTTCTGTGAGAAAACAAACTTAACCCTAAAGAAGAAGACACACAGTCGCAGGTGTGTTACCTTCCACTTCTGCCTGGCTAGAAACCTCTTCATTTTCTCCTTCGACAGACTCTTTGTGGTGGTCAGGTCTCCAGAGTCAAACGCTGCCATCCAGGGGTGAGCAAGCCCTTCTTTACAGGACATCCTCCGCCTTTCAGACAAAAAAAAAGATAAAAAATTATTTTAAAAAGTTTTTCTCATCTCATTCTGTTCTTCTTTCTTCACCTTTTATCGTTGAGGCCCACTGATTGTTTCAGGGCGTGTGACCTGACCTCGTAAGAACTGTTTCTGCCTTATCTCTCCCCTTCATGTCAGAGGTTTTTTTTGTTTTTTTTATACATTCTCTCCATAGCAGGTGACTGACATGAGATGGTGTGAGCGATTGTGGTCGTGTCTGTTTGTTTGTGAAATCACCTGGTGTCCTTGCTGAGCAGCGAGCTGATGAAATCTTTGGCCTCCTCCGTGATCTCTTCAAAGCTCTCCTCATCGAACTCCCACTGAGCGGCCGTGACCAAGGCCAGGGTCTCTGCATCGCTGTTCCCCTGGAACGGAGACTCACCACTCAGCCTGCAGACAGACAGGTGGACAAGCGGACATTACTCACTGTCTCAATTTTTGGCCACCAGGTGGCAGTAAAAGCCTGAAAACCAAGCCAAATGCCAACTTTGTCTGCTTGAGGTTTGGTACTTTTCTTTTCTTTACACATAGACTGATGTGCAGCAGCTCATGGGGGCTGTCTGACTGGACAACCAACTTTTATCTATGTTTATTATTTTTTTTTTAGGGCTGAGCGCATTAAAGCGTTATTACTGCGTTAACGAATTTTCTTTCCTTATTTTTTAACACTGGAAATAATCTTAACGCACATTAATGCACTTTATTTGTAAAAAAAAAACAAAAAAACAAAACAAAGAAAAAAACAAAAAAAACTTTTACTTTGAAAGTCTATTCCTCGCTGCCTGAAAACAGATGCCATGGTTCACAGGAAAGACCTGGCAGGGATTGAGAAACTGAGAAAGGTACATAAATCTATCATGGACATTTTAATTAAACTTCTTCCAGATGGTGCAGTTGATGGAAGAAAAGTTATTTGTGGACTCTGCAAAGCTGATATTGTCCTGTCACCTCTGCGTCTTTCTCTTTAAATCTGGCAACTTTCCTAACTCCCCTGGTGATTTTTTCCCCCCAAAAGTTTCAAAAGCAACTAGTGAAAAATCTAGCGACCTTATCTGGTGTTGTTGGAGATTTTTCGTTGTTGGAGATTTTTCTGGTGTTGTGGAGACTCTGATGTTCTGCAGTTACGTGCAGCACCTGCATCTGTCTCCATAGACCACAATGATGGCCTGGTTGCTGACGCACAAGCAGCGGGTGCTGCACTGGGAGGGGGTCAGACTCCCAGCAGCCTCCCAGTACTCCCAGCTACAGTCAGAGTAGAGACCAGTAACTCTCTAAAGTGTCTGTTTTGGGTCAGTTTGGTCGCAAACCCTGATACAGGAGGAGGGCTGGATATTCTAAAATTTAATAATAAAAGACTAAATTGATTCATGTAATGTGGGTCCATTCAAGGCATTTAAGTCATGAAGTTATTTTGACCTATTTTAATGACAATTGACAGTTTTTGTCTCTCCCATGATGCAATTCATCTCTCCTACAACATCCATTATAATTACATGTAGTGTAACAAAATGTAAAAAAATGTAGTGAAATCTGCGTCTCACACTTTGTCTCAGAAAGCGTGTTTGAACGCCGCCCCCTGCACACACTTTGCACACACCCCGATGACCGATTCCACTAAGCGCCACGACACTCGACGACGCTCGATTCCTTCAGCGGCACCAGAGAAGCGCCACAAATTACTACCTGGTCTGTGGGAAACACTGCATTTTCTTGTCCATAACTGCTGCTGAAAGTAGAGCAGAGCCGCCAGTTTTCAGCACGGAGCTGAAAAAACATAAAACAGGCGAAGCCGAGGGGCGCTGCTGTCCCAGGTGGTCACTTTCAGGGTATCTTATGCTTTCACACTGTCATTTAACATGTTGTTACTTGATGCTATTATAGTTCTTTTCAGATTTTATGTGAGTGTGTGTGTATGTGTGTGGGGGAGGGGGCTGTTTTCCAGATTATTTCCTGGAAGGACGCAGCGCTTCCTGAAATGTGGAAGACAACCAAGGAGGACAGAGCCAAGCTTTGCATTTACTGTGCACGCAGGAGAATGAAATCAATCTTTTCATTTGTTTCTTGGCAAGCAAGTGAATAACTCTCTCTCTCTTTCCCCAAAATGTCAAAGCGATGCTTCGATGAAGAACTACAGAGCGACTCACAGGATGTAGCAGATGACCCCGATGCTCCACATGTCAGTGGCCAAACACACGGGCTCGTAGTTGATGACTTCAGGTGCCACAAACTCCGGCGTCCCATGCATCACCTTCAGGGGTGCACTGTCATCTGTTGAAGATAATTTGCAAAGCTGAATGCTGCGACACACACTTCAGATAAGCAGATATCAGGAGAACTGCGTGTCGCGTACCAAGCTTGCCGGCTAATCCAAAGTCGATGATCTTCACGGAGGTGCCGGTGGTGTCGACACACACGATGTTTTCAGGTTTCAGGTCCAGGTGGACGATGTTCTGCTCATGCATGTAGGCGATCCCCTCCAGGATCTGCTGCATGTAGCGCACGCTTGCGGGCTCTGTGTGCTCGAAGTTGTCGTCAACGATACGTTCGAACAGCTCCCCACCTGCGATGCTGCAGAGAGGACGACGCTGACACCCGGCGTACACCCTGAACGTGCTGATAGTTTTAACGCTGCGGTACTTACAACTCCATCACCATGACCATCTCAGGCTTGTGGTCATACGCTGCCAGACACTGAACCAGCTTGGGGTGATGAAGGAAGTTCATCAGCTCAATCTCTTTGCGAGCAGCGTCTCTCTCTTTGGTGCGACGACCTTTGTAGAACTTCCCAGCGCACACGCGTCCTGTCTCTTTGTGGGTCAACTTGTACACCAAGCCGAATTTCCCCCTGATGGAGACAAGTCATTTATTTTATTTTATTTTATTTTATTTTTTTAATCACATGATATTAATGATTGGTGAGTGTTTCAGATCATTAAATCACCTGTCAAGTATTTAGTTTGACAACAGACTCATGCTTACAAAGAAAAATGACACATTTCTGATTCCACTTTCTTACAAACCACAAGACCTGAAGTTAGAAAACTGACATTAGAGTACAGGATCATGTCTCCACATGCTTTCATTTTAATCCCCACCCGGCTCCTCTGACGGCATTTCTCCACCCACACGACTACTTTTATTTGGAAATGTCAGCATTTCTTCATCCTTTCCTGATTCCAGTTATTCAAGAAAAAGTTCCTTCTGGCCTTAAGTGGGAAAATAATAATAAATTGTTTGGAAAAGCAGGTTCTGACCATATTTTGACAGCATCAGACACTCACATTCCCAGCTTCTCCTGCAGGTTGTAGTGATCCGTGACCTTGTGGGATGAGTCGATGGTGACACAGACGTACTCATGAGACGCTTCTTCTTGCTTCTTGGCAGAATCTGTGTTCAGGGACGCAGCTGCTTTAGTTTAAGTTTAAAACTTCTTGGTGTTTTACATCTTCAGGAAGCTCTGTCAGCTCACCTTTCTGCTCCATCCTGACCACTTGTGAAACTGGTCCTGGCTCACTGACTCCCGCCGCGTTATAGGCCCTCACCCGGAAACAGTACTCGTGTCGAGGCTGCAGCCCAGAACTCACTTTGTATGAGGTGTTCTCACACTGGCCACTGAGTTCAGTCCAGTCCCCAGCACATCCGTGGTCCTTTACCTCAACCACATAACCTAGGACGACGCTGCCGCCGTCAAAGCAGGGTCCCGACCAGGACAGCACCAGACTGGATGGAGACACGACGGAGACCACCGGGCACGAGGCGGGGGGCTCCGGTCTCTCTGGAGGGGAAAAGATTTAGAAACGTTTTTGAGTGACTGCTTCACTCGGTGCTCCTCACAGTTGGAATATGCAGCGCTCACCTATGACAGAAAGCGTTAAAGTATGCTGCGCAGAGCTTTTGCGGTCTTTCGCTACAACGGTGTAGCGTCCTGTGTGCTGTGGTTGAGCCTCTGCAATCACCAGCGTGCTGCTCTGATCGCTGCTTTCCGTCCACAGATCCGGGCCGTTCTCGACCTGCAGGAAAAGGTCAAAGCGTTCAAGTGTTCTGCTGAAGCATTTTTGCCCTTTTAACCTTTAAACCACCTGACCTGCTCTTTGTTTCTGATCCAGCGGGACACTACGGGAGGGTTTCCGACAAAACAACACGTCAGCCTGGCGGTTTCACCAGCCTTCACTTCCAGGTGCTGCGGAGGACTTTCAAAACGTAAGACTGGGCCTGCGAAGACAAAACAGTGGCGTTGTTTTGACTCGCGTCTCGTTGTCGTGTCTGAACTACGACTCTGAAAGGAAAGCCGAGTGTGAGAAAAAGGAACGACTGGAAGCTGTGGTTTGTGCTGGATGGGGACACCAGGAGTGTGCGGCTTCGCCTGATACCATTATTATTGTATTATAATACACAGCAGGCCAAGTGTCTCAACTGGAAACAAAGTACATGACACAGACTTCCCTTTCAGTTTCACCAGTCAAGATCATTCAGGTCGTCCTGGTAACATGTTGCACTTCCTAATATGCATATATATCAGACTAAATAAATTCCATATATGAGCGGGAGTCAGTGTCTTCTCACACAGCATCAGTATTCAAATACAGACACCAGGATGTTAAATTTGCCTGAGGCCAATCTGATAAAATAAAGTTTAAATTGCTTTCCAGGCAACAGTTTAACCTTTCACTTTTTTTGTTTTTTTAATCTCTTATTTCCAAATCATTGAATAAAAACAATAATAAAAAAAAACAACAACACAAAATGAGCAGCATGTCCACTAGAAACAGCTATCCAGATGTTATGAGGTAACCATTTTTATGCTTTTGTTGCTTTAGCCAACACCCTGAGGCAAAGTTTGCCCTTAAGTTGGAACACAATAACTTAAACACACAAAGCAATATATATATATATATTTTTTTATATCAGGAATGAAATCTGACACTGAAGCTTCACAACAACCCACCACCAGCACTCACACCGCTTTTCTCTGATAGATAAACTGCATTAATTTAGCAGGAAGACAGATAATGTAACATTAGAAAGTAAAAGAGCGGAAAAAAACAAACAGTTGCATTGTTTGGACATTTTGGCAGAATCAGCAGAAAAGAAAAGGAAAAAGTTTTTTTTCTTCTCACCTGTACCTGAGTTGGCTCTCTTCTTTGGGATGACTTCTGCAGAAACAAATGGGGTGCAGGTAGGTTTTAGCAGTGAGTTTGTAGGGAGTGGCCCTGTCCTCACCAAGGCTATCAGCTCGCACACTCAGGAAGTTTTACTGTACAGCACAATGTCCACTTCCCTATATGGTGTTTACTTGGAACCGAGAACATTAGTGGGTTTATCAGTGAGCCAGGTTGTTATGGAAGTCCTGAACATGTAACCTGACAGCCAATCATCAAACAACCTTTAAAACCGCTTCCGTTTAGAATTTACGTCTATAAATTCTTTAAAAAGTTAAGCCGACTGTGTAGAGGTGAAGATATTAAAGACATATTTCTAGTGTCTCTTTGCAAAGCAGCCTGCAGGTGTTGCACTGATAATGTCAGAAAGCCACGTGACTGATTACCTTTCACAGGTGAGACTGGAGAGATTGTTGGGGGGGAACAGATAGATCCTTTGAACTCATCTTTGGGTGTTTTTGGGGACCCTCCGTTTTGCAGACCAGTCTGAGGTGCAGCTTTGGGGAACTTTGGAACACCGTATATACTTTCAAAGTCTGCATTTGTTTTAAGAAGAAAGAGAAGAAGATAAAATCAGAACACCTGACCCCGACTCACTCTGTCTCATTAGAGATGAAAAATGAAAAGCGAGAACACTGAAGTGCTCCTTTTTTTCTTTTGTAAACTTATTTCCTGGTTAATGAACTCAACGGGATTTGATGGAACTGACAGTGAGTGTTAGAAAAGCTTTCTCGCGGTGTCCAAATGACTCTCACCTCTGACAAACACAGCGGCGCTGCAGGACGTCTTCCCCGCGCCGTTCTCGGCCACGCACGTGTACGCCCCGGCATCTTCTGGTAAGCACTCCTTCACGACAAAACCCACCTCCCTGCCATCGAAGGACGGATTCCCGAAGCGTGCCACTTCACCTGCCCATAGGAGCAGAGAAGCGAACTAGAAACAATATCCCCTGATGGTCTAGTGTTAAACTATTTATTTATTCTACCTGTGGTTGTGTATCTGACAGGATTTTAACTTGTGTTTTCTTGCTCTTAGCATTTCAGTTAAATGTTAAATGTTATCTTTCGTTCATCTTCAGCCCTTCGCTTAGTTTACTTCAGTCACAAATCTCAGTGAGGATTCTTGGTGACAAAAACACTTGGAGTTTTCGTGTCAAAGCGAACCTGCGGTGTCAAACTCTACTCAACAACATCATCACCATGGTTACCGTTAAAGGGCCGGCTATTCTTTACTTTCTCAACCAGCAATGTGTTCAGAGTTCCCGGACTCATTCATAAAATTCATATAAATCTATCTATCTATCTATCTATCTATCTATCTATCTATCTATCTATCTATCTATCTATCTATCTATCTATC
>JBAMYA010041990.1:0-14978 GCA_037176975.1 Arrhamphus sclerolepis | reverse complement strand
CACAGTTGGTTTCTTCACACCAAGCTGCTTACCTGTTGCAGATCCAGTCTTCCCAGCCTGGTGCAGGTCTACAGTTTGGTTTCTGGGGTCCTTTGACAGCTCTTTGGTCTTGCCCCCCCCATGCAGTAACCATAATTAGGGGACTCACCTGTGTGAAATATTTCCCCTTGGGGTGCAGGACGCCGATTGACAGATCCAGGATGAGACGAAGGAACTCCCAAGTAGAATCTTCAAAAAGCATAAAGACAAAAACACAAGATGAGCAATGGCTTCTCCATGACGCTCTGTGTGCAACTCAAAAGGAACGGTAGTTTGATGGAAAAGTAGAAACCTTCTTCTGGTGCGGTGGATATTGGGATTGCAGTGAGGTCATTAATTACATAATCAAATGTTCTTCCTTCTTGAACATATTTCTTCAGCAAAGGAACACAGTCCTGAATGAGTATCTGTAATCCATAAAACAACAACATTACACCAGATGAGCATCCGCTTTATTCTCGTCTGACTTCAGTACAATCTTACACAAGTCCTTTGTTTTAACATTTATGAAGGATCTCAGCCTGTTCAATCGACATAACAGATTTGGTTCTGGACAGCAAAGTTATTTTCAGTGACAAGATACAGAACAAGTGACAAAGAATAGCGATCCAGCACTCACTTGGTAACAATCTCCTCTCAGGTTATCAAGGACATTGCCGCAGGTTCTCCTCATATGCATCTTGCATCCATCTATCACCTTCTGGTCAATGTAGCTACTTTGTTAAGGAAAATTTTTGTCAAAAAAAAAAATCAAACACAATCATGTTTACAATTAGACTGAATGATGTGAAGTTCTAAACAGCACAGCAGAATCATGAAAGGATATCTCCACCATGGTGACCATCTTTGGTTTCTGTTTGACCAACTCGGCAAGGATGCCTCCATCCCCTCCTCCTAATATCAGCACCTCTTTTCCAGCATATTTCTCTCTTCCACTGCCTGTGATGGCTTGGGTGTAAGCAAGATCACTCTCTGCCAAGTCTGCAAAGATAAACACATCATTTACACGGTCACCATCCGTCATGTATACCTTCACTGACGCCATCTGCTTGCATTTATTATAATGTAAAATACACTTACTGACATCTCCGTCGAGCACTAGGATATTTCCATACTGGTGTGAGTGCAATATTTTTATGTTTTGGTATTCAGAATCTTCTTCATAAACCACCTGACTGATGTCATACTCCACCAATCTGCCATCAGCTGTGGGCCAATATCTGTCCACTTTAGCTCCTCGCACAAGGGCTGGCAGCCTTGATGGGAGAGGACAACTATGCAGTTAATCTATTTAACAAGAATGTGTACACATGATCAAATATCTTAAACACGAGCAAAAGAAATGAACTGCCAGATTCTTACTTTTTGATCCTTGCAATATTGCCATTTAAGAGGACTTTTAACTTCTTCTCCAAAGCATTTAAAAGCTGTAGAGAAAGAACAGACTTTTACCAAAAACACATGAATGTTGACTCAAGTTAACTTGATGGTGTCAGTGATGTCATGAATGGGCAGCGTTCACAATGAAGCATTTCTGTAACTAATCAATGTGGCTGGTTTTTACTGTATTCTTTCAAAATCTTGCTGAAGTAAATATTTCAGTCTTTTCTTATTCTTTTTCAGGTGGCTTATTTCAAAAATGCCGCACTGAATTCTAGAGGGTTTTGTTTTTCCAAAACTCTAAAATCACAAAGGCTGAAATGTGCATTTGTACAATTCTGTTTTATGCATCACAATTACACTAAAATAATCTGTGCATGCCCAGGCCTGATTTGTGCTTCCATTTTTAACCATAATTGGACGCAGGCGCTTCCCTATTTAGTCATTTGCTATGAGGAGGCTGTTTGCAGCACAGTTAAATAATCATCATAGTTGAAAAGGGCAAAGCAGGAGCAACAGACAACACACTGAAATACAAAAACAAAAAAAACAACAACCTTTCTCGGCGTTTGTCAATATGAATAAATAAATATCAATTAAGGTTTTAGTTATAGCTGTTGTCTGTTTTATTACTGGCAATTAAATAAAAAATGTTTTCTCTTAGTCTAGTAACTATTCAAAAGCTAAATCATAAGATATTTCACAAGGAAGATTCTGTCCAGTGGTGCTTCCTGCAAATTCTGGCTTTCAGGTGGTAAATACTGTGTATTCTGCTCCCTTACATTGTCTAGTTGTCCAATATTGTCCTCTTCGTAACACTGCAGATCAATGGTCACCAAGCCATGGGAGTGCACGCGCAGGATGACAAGCCTGTGAAATTGTAAAGAAATAAAACAAGCTGAGAATTTACTTTTATGGAAGTCATATACTACCCAAAATGTACAACACACACACAGAGGAAATTACGCAATACTGCTTTGCAACTTCAACTTTTAAGTTGTCAGATGGAGAAGCAGTGAGAAAGCTATCTAGAATCAGTACTATGTTGGCAATCTGGGAAATCCTACTCAGGAAAACTGGGACGTGCTCATGATGCAAAGCGCTGGGTTCCAGAGGCAACAAATGTTGCTAAAATAAAACACTGACAACCTTATTAAGCGTTTAAGGAGCCATTTGGTGAAGAGAAACATGCATTCATCAAATCAAAGGGAAAGAGTGATTAACTGCAGCAGCAAACTCTGGATTTTGTTTTTCAGAAATGACAGAATTTCCCCAAAGAAAACGGCAGTAGTTTGCACATTTGACCTGGGAATATTTATATAAAAACATACATTTCATTTAGGTGAAACTTCAGCCAATGGCAAAGTAAAATGATGAGCTCTGTAATTCATCGGAATTAAAAAAAAAAAAGAGAGAAAATTCTAATCATGCACAGCCCTCTGTGTATGGAGCAGCCTCTCATAAGACTACTGGACAACATAAAAAACCTAAGTACCTACGTAAGTATTAATATTTAACTGCATATGATATTTTTGAAAGTTCAAAGGTAAAGTATTGAGCAAAAATATACAAGTTTTATTCTTACCGGCCATTCTTGCCTACAAATGTAGCGAGGTATCCGTGCCCATTTGTGTCATGAATAGTCTCACTGAGTTCCTGCTCATGAAATATGGACAGCAGACCAGGAACTATCGAGGCAGAGTCAACTGTAAAAAAACAAAAAAACAGAGATGGAAGAATGAAAATGCAGTAGCCGTCCGCCCCATGAAAACATCACCTGCATCAGTGGTGGTGGAAAACATCCTTAGAGCCTTCACGTATATCAAAATGAAAATGACCCACGACAAGGTAAAAGAAATAGTGCTCTATTTTTATTATATTATCCGTTATTCAATTATCAGTAAATAACACCAAACGTAATGTCATGTAACCACGACACAAAACAGCATCAGCTTTGTGTCACATCTACCAAATGATCTTCTTGTCTTTCTTTTAGAAACAACAATCTGAGTTATGAAAGAAAATGAAAGGACCAACATGACTCCTGGTTGGTCGAACTACATGTGAGGCCCTGGAATAAGAAGTAGGTAGATGAAATAATATTTCTGTCTACTTTCATTCACATCATGAAACACTCATATATGTCTTGTTCTTAGTGGCAAGAACATTTGAAATTGACACACACAGAAGTCACCTAAAAAAAAACAAGAGGGACGCACACACGACACGTGACTTTATCCTCTTCTAACAGTGTTTTTCAATCCTGGTCCTCAAAGCGCACTGTCCTGCGTGTTTTAGATTTCCCCTTGCTCAAACACATCTGGCTCTAATTAGTGGGCTATTGACAGACTTGTGTAGACCCTGAAGACAAAATGATGGCCATCCCATCAAAAGTGACTGAGCAGGGAAACATCTAAAACATGCAGGACAGTGTTCCTTGAGGACCAGGGCTGAAAAACACTGCTCTACATAACACAATTATCTACGCTTTGAAGACATTTTCAGATCTGATATCCAGACGAGTGAATGAAGGCAGTGTCCCGCTCCTCCCCTGCTACCTCGGTCAGAGTCGCCAGCCTTCTGATCACTGGTCCTGACATTACAGCACCCAGAATTCCTCAGTTCCCCTCATCATGGACTGCACCTGTGCCCGCACCATCATCCTCATCTGTTTCACCTGGTCTCTGACGTACTCGTATAGGCTGCACAGACCCAGCTCAGCTGTAGTACTGTTTATGCACGTTTTTTTGTGAGAAAATCAACACCATCTAATCTTTGTCTCTGCGTGCGTCTCAGCGCACATCTGAATACTTCTAGAAGTCTGCGCTTGTGACCGCTTGCTACTTTAAATTCTGATAAGCAGCAGCTGAGACAAAAACTATCTGTTCTGGACTCGTAAAGAAACCTGATTGAACTTCAGGAAAAAAACATCTGACTTCAATTTTACACTTAAGCACCATTCATTTAAATACCTTTTCTATAAACACCGGAGAGGTCTTTGTTGCATAAATCATGTTTAACCCTGATTAAGGTTGTAGCAGATTTAATAAATGCATGTTTAGTCTGTCATATAGTTTGTATATATAATTAATAAAAACAATGAAATACAATGACAGAAATACAGAAATAACACAAGACAACACATCCAGACCAGTCCTGTTTTCTGATAAACATTCACCTGAAATTAAGCTGTTAACTTTAAAATGACTTTTAACCTCCAGAGTCACATGTTCACGCTCTACTCATTCACCCACAGCCACACCTGAAATGACACCTTTAACTTTTAAATGACCCATTAATGTGACCGTGTCACAGTAACATTCAGAGGTTACTGTGACCCAGAGATGACAACTCCAGCTGTTCTCCTTTAATGTTTAGTCTTTTCTAACTGCATTAAATGAGCTGTAATAAAAAGAGTTTATCTTTATTATCGTCTATCTGCCACTGAAACTTCCACAGATGTACTTCAGTGCTTCACTCAGCAGGATGACGTACTGTACGTTGGTTGGAATAAATATAAACTACATTATAGATGTTTCATATATGTTTATGAAGAAAATGTTAATAATTAGTTTTCTCATAATTAGTCCCATCAGGACGAATCCCTGACATCCAGGACACAGCGTCATACTCACATTGTAGTGAAAGAGGAAGATCCCACAGAAGAGGCTGAAGATGTCGGCGGTGAGCAGCGACAGGTTGACAGAGGTGGCGCTGCTCAGCTTCATGACCACGGGCATAAAACTGTACAAGGCAAACATGCAGGCTGCGTACGCAGAGAGCAGGAGTCCTGAGAACAGATGAACAAAACACTGAGATTCATCAAGACCGCCCTCAGATACACAAGACCAGAGGTGGAAAACTGTTTCACCCTGCTCCACGTGGTCACCATGTTACCGTTAGAGGGCCACATCATCACCATGGTTACTCTTAAAGGGCCACATCATCATAGTGGTTGCTGTTAAAGGGCCACATCATCATAGTGGTTACTATTAAAGGGCCACATCATCATAGTGGTTACTCTTAAAGGGCCACATCATCACCATGGTTACTCTTAAAGGGCCACATCATCATAGTGGTTACTGTTAAAGGGCCACATCATCACCATGGTTACTCTTAAAGGGCCACATCATCACAGTGGTTACTCTTAAAGGGCCACATCATCATAGTGGTTACTATTAAAGGCCCACATCATCATAGTGGTTACTGTTAAAGGGCCACATCATCACCATGGTCACTATTAAAGGGCCACATCATCATAGTGGTTACTATTAAAGGGCCACATCATCATAGTGGTTACTGTTAAAGGGCCACATCATCACCATGGTCACTGTTAAAGGGCCACATCATCAGAGTGGTTATTATTAAAGGGCCACATCATCACAGTGGTTACTCTTAAAGGGCCACATCATCATAGTGGTTACTGTTAAAGGGCCACATTATCACCATGGTTACTGTTAATGGGCCACATTATCACCGTGGTTACTATTAAAGGGTCACATCATCACCATGGTCACTGTCAAAGGGCCACATCATGACCATGGTTACTGCTAAAGGGCCACGTCATCACCATAGTTACTGTTAAATAAATGCTGAACTTTTCACTTAAAATCACATCTTTTGGGTGGAAAATATCAACCTTTTGCAACACTTGGACATAAAATTAAAACAGTTGTAAAACTGCTAATTTGAATAATTTCAACTTTTTTGTTATAAACACTTTTGTTAAAATAAAAGTTATTCCACTTTTTGATGTCAAGACTGAATGCATTGTTTCCTCAGAAATGTTCTAGTTAGAAGTTTATAATGGTCCTTAAAGGCTCCAGATGAGATGAGGTTGAGGACAGAGCTGAGTTTGACACGTGTGAGCAACCTTCATGAGAAACTAAACGAATAAATGAGGAGTGTCTGCTCTCAGTAACATTCATGTTTTAAATCAGTACTGACCGACTTGCCAGCTCCAGCTGATGGCTGCAACTTGGTTTCGTTCCAGGATCACCCTGAAGAAAGGGTTAGGGTGAGGGTTAGGACACTGGTTGAAGTAGGGCTCACTGACTGAATAAACAATGGCGGCATGCTGCCATGCTCACATCTGAATGGAGCTGATGATGGTGCCAAACAGGCCCAACATGCCCAGGAACTCCACCCTGCTCAGGTTCTTCACCGTGTACTCCTGAGCTACGTTGGAGATGGCGTAGAGCGCCGCGCTGAGCAGCACCAGACCGTCACCCAGCAGGATGTTGGAGGCTGCAGAGGACAGACATCAGCTTCAGCAGGACTGGACTTTACTGAGGTTTTAAAACGAAAAAACTGGAACCTGGCAACACAGAAATGCTGATCACACTGCTCATTTATATCATAATAATAATAATAATAATAATAATACAGCGTCTGCAGAATGCAGAAGTCAGTGAAGTTCAAACAGGAGCAAAGTCATCTTCTTTAAATTTGAATCTTTCTATCTTCATTCTTTGATGAAATCAAACATTTATGAGTTTTGGGCTTTCGCTGTTTATTGTGCAAATGTCACAAAATTGAGACTTTTTGACTCAAAGTTACAATATTTTGTGAGAAAATGTCAACTGTTTGCAACATTTTTACATAAAATTACCACAATGGTGAAAATGCACATTTTGTATAATTTAAACTTTTTGTCCTGAAATCACTTTTTTTGTAAAAAGTACATTTTTCAAAAACCATGGGTTCTGTCAAAAATTATGAACATTTAGTTCTGTAACCTCACATGATAAAAAGCAAGTAAAGCACAACTCAAACAAAATTACATTAATGTGGAATTAAATACAAAGAAAAAAAAATAAGGAAATAGAAAAATGAAACCTGTCAGATATGAGATAAACAGATCCACCGGGGGCAGCAAGGAAAAGATGTCATGAATAAATCTGAAAATAAACTGGTGCATTAAAGCCTCTGACAGACCAGAACCAAACTAAATTATCTTAAAGGGCAGTGAAGGATTAAATATCAGAGTCTTACTGGATCCCTGGTCTCTGTCAGCCAGTAGGTCGGCCCCCACCATGGTCCCCACGCCCAGCAGACAGATGCAGACGGCCACATAGTGGATCATTCTGTATCTTATCTTCAAAATCCACCAGGACAGCACCATCAGGACTGGAATCACGAAGCAGTCCAGCAGCTGGAGCAGGAACACCAGCAGAGAGTCAGTTAGTAAACTGGGACAGTTATTTCTGAAGAAACCTCCCAGACTCACCTGTACACTGGTGAGGGTGGTGTACTGGTACGCTTTAACCACACAGTAGTTGGCCTGCACGTCCACCAGTCCCAGAAGAACATACTTCCACCATCTTCTCTTCAGGATCTGTAAAATATTGCCATCCCCTGTGTTTTAAAGGAGAAAATCCCTGAACCTCTGTGCTGACGTGACTTTATTTCACTAAAAAGCCTGTTTGTTCAAACACTCTACAACCATCATGCAGCACCAGGATTCCATCAGTGCTACCTCATACAGGTACAGGTACAGGTAAGGTGCACCTCCAACATCACAGAAGCTTCATCTTCGTACAGTCTTTTATTCACACACAGTTTAAGTAGTTTTTACTACATACTGTATGCCATAAAACTACCATCCATGAAAGGTATATGGCACATCTCTGGGAGGACCGCACACCATTGTCCTGGAGGACCACCTTCCTTGAGGACCGTCCTCCTCAAGGAGCATTGTCCTAGAAGACCACCTTCCTGGAGGACCACACTCCTGGAGGACGACCATCCTGGAGGACGGTCATACTGAAATACCGATGTCCTCGACGACCATGGTCCTGGAGGATCTTCATCCTGGATGACGGCCCTCCTGGAGAACCACCATCATAGAGGACAATCATCCTAGAGGACCGCACTCTTGGAGGACCTTCCTCCTGGAGAACCGCCATCCTGGAGAACCATCATCCTGGACGACGGGACCTCCTGGAGAGCCACAATTATGGAGGACCACCGTCCTGGAGAACCACCCACCTGGAAGACTGTCATTGTGGAGGACCACTCTCCTGGAGAACCGTCCTCCTGGAGAACCACCACCCTGGAGGACCATCTTCCAAGGGGACCACTGTCCTGTAGGATTGTCCTCCTGGAGAACTGCCATCCAGGAGGATGGTCATCCTTGAGGACCGCACTCTTGGAGGACCAACCTCATGGAAGACTGCCCTCCTGGAGAATCACCATCCTAGAGGACCATCATCCTGGAGAACCACTGTACTGGAGGGCCATCATCCTGGAAGACCACCCTCCTGGAGAACCGTCATCATAGAGGACAATCATCCTGGAGGACCATTCTCCAGGAGGACATTCCTCCTGGAGAACTGTCATCATAGAGGACAATCATCCTGGACTACCATTCTCCTGGAGGACAGCCCTCCTGGAGAACCACTATCCACAATCTTCCTGGAAGACTGCTGTCCTGGAGGGCCGTTATCCTGGAGGACCGCAATCCTGGAGGACTGCCCTGCTTGAGAACTGCCACCATAGAGGACAATCGTCCTGGAAGACCTTCATCCTGGAGGACCACCCTCCTGGAGGACCACCCTCCTGGAGGACGGCCGTCCTGGAGGACCATCGTCCTGGAGAACCGCTGTCCTGGAGGACCATCGTCCTGGAGAAACCCCATCTTGGAAGACCGTCATCCTGGAGGACCACCCTCCTGGGGAACCGCCATCATAGAGGACAATCATCCTGGAGGACGATCCTCCTGGAGGACCGCACTCCTGGAGAACCACCATCCTGGACCATCATCCTGGAGAACCACTGTACTGGAGGACTTGTCGTCCTGGAGGACTACCCTCTTGGAGGACCATCCTCCTGGAGAGGTGTCGTCCTGGAGAACCGTCCCCTGCAGGACGACTGTCCAGGAGGACCACCCTCTTGGTGAACCGCCCCCCTGCAGGACCACCCTCCCGGAGAACTGTACCTGCTTGAGGTGAATTGATCACCACCAGCTCATAACTAAAGTCAGTTAATATTTATTTGAACTGGAAACTTCTAAGACACGGAAGTCAGACTTAATATCACACTCTATTCTATTCTTTGTTGCTCTGTTTTATTCTTTGTTGCTCTATTCTACTCTTTGTCTCTATTCTATTCCTTGTTGCTCTATTCCAGGGGTGGGCAGCTCCAGGCCTCGAGCGCCACGGTCCTGCATGTCTTACATGTTTCCCTCCCACAACACACCTGAGTCCAATGAATGGGTCACCATCAGCTGTCATCCAGGTCTGCACAGGTATGTTAACGATCCAGTCATCTGAATCAGCTGTGTTGTGGCAGGAAACATGTAAGATACGCAGGATAGCGGCACTCGAGGCCTGGAGTTGCCTACCCCTGCTCTATTCTATTCTATTCTATTCTATTCTATTCTATTCTATTCTATTCTAAACTTTTTTCTTTTTTCCTGTCCTCCAACCTTTAAATTGTATTTAAATATTTAATTTGTATTTTTACAAATTTATTTTGTTTTGTCACATAGTAGCTCATTATAAAAAATCAGTCTATAAAATAAAACAGAAGTGTCACCACAAAATGCTTTTGCGAGATTATTTTTATTTTATTTTATTTTATTTCTTTATATGGCAGGGCTCTGGGGTCTTACCTGTTCTGCACAGCAGCATGATGGTGTAGGTGACAAACAGCAGCAGGTAGTTCAGGAAGCTCTGCAGCATTGGTGTGTTCACCTGGAAGTTAGCAGCCAGGTACTGGGAGGAGAGGGCGGTTCCACAGATGAGCCCAGCCAGACCCTGACCCATGAGCAGAGTCCTGGCCAGCTGCCTGGAGACAGACAGTTAGTCTGGATTACCAATGGTTGAAATCTGGACTGGCGAGTTCATTTTCATCTGTGGAGCAGTGATTCAGAGAAATGAAGACACTGATGAAGACAGCTGGAGGCTGAACTAACAGGCAATGCTGCACAGCCACAACACAACATGCAGATTAGACACCAGCAGCTTCACTTCACCGTTCATTGGTTTTCTATGAATAAAGTTTTAATTTGTAATTTAAAAAAACGTTAAAACGGGACATGGGGCTAATTAAACGCTCCCATTGAACAAATCCCTGTAAACCCTTTCTGTAAACATGAGCTTATATGCAAGAGTCATGAAGTGGGACTTAAATGACAGCAAAGAACCGGAAAAACAAAAGCAGCGAGTCAGCTAAGTTAAAACTTAGCATAGCCTCGATGCTAGCCACAACTCCAGTGGACTCCGGCCCAGACATGAACGATGAGACATTAAAAGCTGAAATCCTGCTGTCACTTAAAGTGGACATAGCAGAAGTAATAAAGGTGGAGAGGAGAAGCATAATTGTTACTGACTGCGCTTTCCTAAAGAATGAGCTGCGTTTGGCAGTGAAGCAGGAGATCACAGCATCATGGAGTTACTGCGTGCTGACATTGAACATGTGAAATCAGGAGTCAAGGAATTGAAAACTGGTCTCTCTGTCTGGTTAGACGAGTTAACAGCTCTAAAAACCACAATAAAAACTGACAGATGAGATGGCTAAACTAAAAAACCAATGTGAGGACATGGAAGGGAGAATGCAAAGAAGCAACATCACAATCGGGGTGCAGAGGGAAACGGCTCCAGCTCCACAACTGTGCGCTACAACTCGATGAAGATGTGCCTCGCTGTTAAAGCAGGCGTCCCATGTACATAGGCTCAGTCCTCCTGCAGCAGTTGCGAGTTCGACTCCCGCCTCGTACCCTTTGCTGCATGTCTCCCCCAAAGAAATCTGTGTCATTCCTCCTGGATGAATGACGGCAAGCCACGCACTATCTTCACCAAGCTGCACTGCTTCCAGGACTGCGCCAAGGCCCGAGGCCCACTGCAATACAATGGGATGAAATGAGGATGGGTTTCCTGACGATACAACAAGCATCGCCAAGGCCAGAGCTGCTTTCAGTGAAGTCAGACCACTCCTCTGTGGCAAGGAAGGAGTTCGATTTGGCATTGTATTCCTGGCACGACTTTGCATTACCTTCAGAGGCGTAGAGAAGAACTTTATGGATGCAGATGCAGCAATGACGTATGTCAAAAGAAACATCATCTCCACAGAGAGCGAGGGTAACTAATTACTGAGTGAGCTTGATCTATGCATGGAACCACATGTTCTTGCAACTGGTTTTACAGTGAACTTAGGCATTTTAAAGCTGAAGGAGATGAACAATAAATTACTGTATCATCAGCATAAAAATGGGACACAGCATCAAAGATTATTTAAACAAATTGTGAACAACAATGGCCCCAGTATAGAACCTTGAGGAACGCCTTTTAGAACAGGGAGGACACAGGAGAAAAGACCCAGCGGCTTGGACACACAGCGTTTTATCAGATAAATAATTAGAGAACCAGTTTACAGCCTGATTAGATGAACCAGTCTTTAGGAGCCGATCTGCCAGGACAATATGGTTGACTGTATCAAACGCCTTTGACAAGTCTATGAAAAGAGCTGCTCAGTGTTTTTGGCCGTCTGGTGCCTCTATGATGTCATTTACTCTACCAGCTGCAGTTATTGTACTGAGCTGTTTACAAAAACCTGACTGATATTGTGAGAGGAGACCACTAGTATCTAAAAAACATTTAAGCTGTTCACTGACCAACTTTTCTAAACATTTTGGAGAGAACACAGAATTTAGAGATGGGCCTGTAGTTATTAACGACAGAGGGATCACCCATCACACAGCAGAATCTACATATGGCACAGCTCCAAAAGAAAGGCTCGAGATTGTCAGGACGGCAGATTCGCTGAGGTCCAGTCGCTGTAAAGCTCTACGGACCTCACCTACATCAAAAGGAATCAGATCAAATCCTGGATCCACAGCATTGATGGGGGACGACTGAAGACAACCCCCTTGCACATTAGACTGAGGTGGATGAAAGGACTCAAATAAAGATCCTGAAGAAACAAAGTGCTCATTAAAATAATTAAGAATGGCTGATTTATCAGCCTAAATATGTGCATCTTTTATTATGCAGGCAGGTCATTTGCCTGTGGTTTCATCCCCAAATGAAGATTTGATAACTTTCCAAAACTTCCTAGGATCATTTAGGTTACAGACAGTTTTATCAACATAAAAATCAGACTTAGTCTTCTTAACAAAGGAAGTAAAGCAATTTCTGAGCTGTCATCAGCCAGTCATCCTGGGATTTAGATTTTCTGGCCTGAGCCCAGTCATCATCCCTCGCTTTAAGCAGACTGGACAACTCAGGGGAGAGCCGGGGATTGTTTCTACTCTTAAGTCTGAATTTGCAGAGAGGGGCCTGTTTATTTCTAATAATACTAAAAGCATCATAAAAGAACTTCCATGCCAGCTCTGCATCATTAAAAAGTGAGATTCTGGACCAATCAAAGTGCCATAGATCACGTTGAAAACCCTGCTCACAGAAATGTTTATAATCCCATTAAAGAAGAAGACATGGCCTTGTTTTTGGGAGCTTAGCTCATCTGATGGTGGCAATCACACAATGATTGCTCATATCGTTAGCAAAAATCCCGATGTCTGAATATTTGTGCGGAGAATTAGTGACAGAATCCCATAGAATGCCCCATCACAGAATTAGTCACAGCCTACAGTGGTGAGAAGGTGGCCTTTTAGAAGCTCCAACTTTAGAGCCAGAAATTCTAAGTGACTGCTGAGGGAAAGAGATAATTCAACAGTCGCATGTAATTTCTGTCTGAAATATTACCGTTAAAGGGCCACGTCATCACTGTGGTTACGGTTAAAGCTCCACGTCATCACCACAGTTACAGTTAAAGGGCCACGCTATCACCATGGTTACCATTAAAGCTTCACGTTATCACCATGGTTACCACCTTATTTAGTTTCTTTGTTCTTTCCTTCCAATCAGCTATGTTGGAAGTTCATGCTATAAGTTTATGTTTTAAATGCAATCTCAATTTTAGCATAAATCGTGACCTTCATTATAAAAGTAAGACTTTTGTACAAATTTTTGTATAAAACTCATGAATGAATGAATGAATTTCCAACCACTGAGACTTTATCATAAAATCACAACTGTCACAAACTCGTGTTTTCGTAGTTTTTTTTTTCACTTTTTAACATAGAATAACATAAAATTGTAAATTTAAAACTGCAAAAAAGTACATTCTAAACGTTGTAAATCACAGTAGTGGAAGAAATCAGTGACATTGACTCTTCCACTAAAGGTTACTGACGTACTGAAGGGCAAGACAGTTTGGAAGCTCAAATTTATAGAGATTGTACGGGTGCTTTTCTGTTTGTTTGATTTTGCTTTTTGACTTTCATTCTGATTTGTCTCGCGGCCGTGAGGTTTACACATGAATGAGATTCTCAGTGTCAATTAAAAAAATTCAAAACATGTTGAGGTCCAGACAGAACAAAGATGATTTCAGTTTTAGTGTAAGCTGATATTCAGCTGCAGAGGAGTGAGGAGGTATGAGGAGGTATGAGGAGGAGTGAGGAGGTATGAGGAGGTATGAGGAGGAGTGAGGAGGTATGAGGAGGAGTGAGGAGGTATGAGGAGGTATGAGGAGGAGTGAGGAGGTATGAGGAGGTATGAGGAGGAGTGAGGAGGAGTCAGGAGGTATGAGGAGGAGTGAGGAGGAGTCAGGAGGTATGAGGAGGAGTGAGGAGGTATGAGGAGGTATGAGGAGGAAAGAAGTGTTCAGGAGCTCAGTCAGACCAACTAAACGTACCACTAAAATGAGACTAAGATCAGGGACATTCAGTCAACATTTAACAGAAAGTTCTCCAGAAACACCCAGTTTAGTTCATGAAAATGCAGACAAAAGTTCATTTATGCTGTATGTTAATCATTGTGGACGTAAATGGATCTGTTTGTCTCACATGAAGAGGTTCACTGAAATCACCACCATGGAAATAAATAATGGTCCACCTACCAGCTCAGGACATGTTTGGGACTGAACTTCCTGATCCTGTCCAGGACTCCGTCTCTCTGGTCTTCAGAGGTTACGTCCAACTGTCCCCTGTCCATGTCAGCTCAGCAGAGATGGACGAGCCGCGTCTGCTTTTAACAGTAATGCTGGTGTTCATCATTAACTGTCTCAGAGGGCAAAGGTCACTCTCTCACTTATCTGCGTCTGTCAGGAAGCGTGATGAAGATAATCACAGCTCTCAAAGGTGAGTCCATGAAAGATTCACTCACCGAAGTCATGATCAGGTTTCCTCAGGTCAATAATAATCGATAAATAATAATAATAATGATCAGCCAATACATTTCAGTGGTGTAAACTAATTCACTCGTGTTTAACGAAAAGATCCCGCCAAATTGTTTTTGAATAAGGTTAAAAATCACATTACAGTTGGGGTATTTTTGTGTATCTTGTGGTATCTTAAAACTTACTAGATATCTATTCATATTTATATGTATTGCATACCTTTATATATTACAATGTATATATTTTTATATCATATATTCTTGTTTTTCATATTGTATATAGAGCGGGGCAAAAAGGTATTCTTTCAGCCACCAGTTGTACCAGTTCTCCCACTTAAAAAGATGACAGAGGCCTGTAATTTCCATCATAGGTAAACCTCA